>JAHPZR010012569.1:0-12500 GCA_019787425.1 Platygyra sinensis | reverse complement strand
TGTGGCAACACGCTAAAATAGACCTCTTTAGCTTCATACGTCATCAACTGATCACGTGACTCGAAATGGGTAAACGAACACGCTTTCATAAGATGTAAAGTAGTTTGTGCGATTCCGTTTTCGATAACGGTGCATTACTGCTGTGTGTATAATTGCTATAATAACTCCACTAATGAAAGATTATCTTTTCATGGTTTTCCCAGTGATAAACAACTCGTCAAAGTGGGCGAAATTTGATAGAATGAAACAAGCCAATGCAGCCATAAAACTACTGAAAAAATGACCTGAAAAAATTTAGGCTTTCAACGGGATTCGAACCCACGACCTTTGCGTTACCGGTGCAATGCTCTACCAACTGAGCTATGAAGCCACACATTGGGAGCGAGGTCGATTTTACGTTTGGGCTTCCGGATTATGTTCGTTATATCGAGGAATTCGTTAAATAGAGGTTCGTTAAATCGAGGTTCCACTGTATTGAAGCTTTTATGTCTATACTTAAAGGGTACCGTCCAAGTTCTGCTCTACAGGCAATGTTCTCTGTGTACCATGGGATATTTGTACCATGGGTGTTTGTTTACAGAACTTGATATGGACTTGTTCAATAGTGCTTTTGTCAAAATGGGTCTTATATGCATACATACATACATACATACATACTTTATTGTCACCTCCCCAATGGGGCTTTTCAGGAACAATTACTACACAATTAAAATTAATTAAAATTAATTAAATTTAAGAAACATTGTAATCTAAACCTTGTAATCAAGAGAAATACTAAAAATCAATCAAGTTTAAGAAGTTGGTATGGACTTGTTCAATAGTGCTAATATGATAATAGCTCCGGTCCCCATATTTCGCATCCATATAGTAGTATAGGTTTGACAAGGGCATCAAAAAGCTTATTCTTATTATAATTGTGGTCGTATCCGAATTGGAGAACAATCGTTTCACTGTCGCGAGAACTTTATAAGCTTTTTTGCTAAGGATGTCTCTTGCGTAAGTATAGCGACCAGATGAAGTCATTTCTATCCCCAAATATGTTTGTATGTCGACGATAGGTAATGTTTCTGATCCATATTGGAAATTTTCATTGTTTTTGGTTTGACCGTTTCCACTAAAGATGATGATATTTGATTTTTTGGTATTCACCTTCAGTTTCCATTCCTCTGCGTGCTTTTCAATAACGTTAATCGATTTCTGTAGTCCTTCTGGAGAGGGACTTAATATTAACAAATCATCAGCATACATGAGGCAATTTAGAGAATGGCTTCCAAGCATTACTACTGGGCAATGGTCGTCCCTAAAGTATTGCGGTAAATCATTCATAAATAATGAAAATAAAACTGGACTTAAGCCATCACCTTGCCTTATTCCTTTGTTGCACGAGAACATTTCCGTGATAGAGCTTTCATCAATTTTGACGCAGCTTTTAATCGACGAGTACATGGATTTAATGACTTTAAAGAATTTGCCTTTAACTCCATACTGGTAGAGTTTATAGATCAGCCTGAACTGCCACACGCTATCAAACGCCTTTTCAGTTGCTTAAATTGGAAAATTTACTGTGATGATCACTCTTCACTTTCATTTACAACCGCAGTACAAATATCAATTATTTCATATAAACTTCACAATATTTATTTATGGAAGTTACAAAAACCCGATAAGAAAAAAAGGTAAAGAGCACGGACCAATTATGGCAGCATTAAATTCAGCTCATCGCCGTTAGCAAGCAAAATATCAGTTAGTAAAACTCAGTTATATTAAAATAATTAAATTGTTATTGTTTGTCATATAATAAACATCTTATTAACCGAGTTTAGTCGGTCTGTAAGGGAGAATCTTGATCGAGGTCGCGTGTTCAGACATCACTGCGTTCGGTCTGTGCTCACGGCTCTGATCAAGATTCTCCCATACAGACCTCCTGCTCGGCTAATAAGAGCTAAGTAAAGGAGGGATCACTAAAATAAACATGAGTGATGATAATCATTATCATCGATCATATCATCAGCATAAACAACATAGACTGACAACAACAACACCATTGGCATCAAGGACGTTTAGTATACATCATCATCGCCGTCTACTTTGTCTTTTAAAAGCGTGATATCAACTTTATCCCTTCATCCACTTCTTTAAGGTTCTTATTCAAGAAATAGGAGAGCAAAGGCGTCTTGGAGTGGGAGTGGTTTGGAGGAATTATGGAAACCATCCCATGCCGGGAGAGATGAAAGAAACGGTGGGGTATCTTGTCGATGAAGGCAAAATATTGGGACCACTTGAGCCTGTCAACCTTGCAGGGAAAGAATATGAAGGTAAAAAGAAGAAAACAAATGCTGTTGTGACCTATAAGTAAACATACACAATGTTATAAAAAATCTATGTACTGCTGAAATAAACAAATAAAAAATATTTTTCTTTCCACCAAGCTAAGGGTTGAAAGTCTATAATGAAAACAGGAAGAGCCTCACTTCGTTGTCGTGTTTCGCTTTTTGGTAAACATACGTATTAAGGTTAAAAGGTTAAGAATTCAGCAAAAATTCAAAATTTTTCAATTTTTCAATTTGGCCCAGAAAGCTTGAAAGAATAAAACAAGTATTTATTTATCAATTCCTTGCCCTCGATGTAATTCTTTTAATTTACTCCCTCAGGCCTGGGAAGGAATAGAATTGTGACATAACGGAATTAGCCTATTACAAGCTAGCTTGTTAAATATTTCAACACGAATCAGTCAATCTGTTGAGGCATACAGTTCTACCTGGTGTATTGCATATTAATTGTATAGAAATAGACTACTTCATAGAAAGTGCTTTGTACGGATTTTTATTCACGAGTTGCAAAACTTTGCAAAACGAACGAGTGAGCGCAGCGAACGCGTGAGTTTTCAAAGTTTTGCAACGAGTGAATAAAAATCCGTACAAAGCACTTTCTATGCTGTAATTTGTTTATTGTATATATAGCGAGAATTAAACATATCCTTTAAATCAGTTTTATTTTTCCCCGATGACATAAGCTTACATGCAGAAGAGCAAAAAATTCAAGACTGATGTAAATGACCGAACGTAATAAAAAACAAATTCGCTTTCCCGTCCAGCAGCAAGCGGACAAAGAGCCTACACAACGTAAAATACAATACGGGGAATTCGTATTAAAACACAAAGTGTGAAATCTTTTCGCTTGTCCATGACGACGCCGCCTTCGCGCTGTGCAAAGACAAATTCGGACTCTGTTGACTTACGCTGTGTGTATAAATGTTCCTCCTTGAATGTTCGCCCTTGAAACAGAGATAAGACTTGCTGAGGTGACTGCTGGCTGAAGCTGAAGTGTTAATGATCAAGATGTTGGATGTATTCCGCTGCTGTTTCCAAAAGTCAACTAAAACGGGAAAACGAAGCCATGTTTTTAAAACACAAACTTTAAGCGGGCGCTGATTTCAAGACCGCGCTTCTAGGAGGCCATTTGAGTGTTTTACTCTGATTGGCTAAGCTCTTCTTCTCTGGATGATGATTGGTTATATTTTCACATGTGAAGAATGCTATAAGCGAAGTTGATTGGACGCATCGCTTTTTCACATGTGAAAATATAGCACATATAGAATTCTATTTGAAGGGTTTATTAACTAAGATTCTCGCTTTATATACAATAAAGTGTTTTATTGTATATATAGCGAGAATTTTAGGCAATAAACCTTGCAAATAGAACTCTGTATGTGCTATATTTCACCGGTGAAAAAAGCGATACGTCCAATCAGGTTTGCGTATAGCGTTCTTCACATGTGAAAAATATAACCAATCACCGTTCATGATAGAATCACTTAGCCAATCAGAGTTAAGCACTCTAATGGCTTCCTAGAAGCGCGGGCTTGAAATCAGCGTCCGCTTGAAGTTTGTGTCTCGATAACATGGCTTCGGTTCCCGTTTTACTTCACTTTCGGAAAAACAGTAATGGAATATATCTAACAAATATCTTGAGCGCTAGAACTTCAGTTTGAGAATCAATGGCCATTCAAGAAACCGAGGAAGTAAATTTAACATCAGAAAGCCAACAACATTCAAGGAGGAACATTCAAATTTAAACAGTGTAAGTCAACAGAGTCCGAATTTGTCTTTGCACAGCGCGAAACGTCGCCATGACATGAATCTGACAGTAATTATGGACAAACGAAAAGATTTCTCACTATGTATTTACGAATTCTCCCCTATTATATTTAAGTTTGTGTAGGCTCGTTGTACGCCTATATCTGGACTGGAAAACGGATTTGTTTTTCATTACGCTCGGTCATTCATTACGTTCTCAGCGTTCTGCATGTAAACTTATGGTGCCGGAAAAAAACTAAAACTGATTTAATGGTTGTGTTTAACTCTCGTTATATATACAATAAACAGATTACAGCATAGAAAGTGCTTTGTACGGATTTTTATTCACTCGTTGCAAAACTTTGAAAACTCACTCGTTCGCTGCGCTCACTCGTTCGTTTTGCAAAGTTTTGCAACTCGTGAATAAAAATCCGTACGTCGCACTTTCTATGAAGTAATCTATTTTTACATGACGCCACAACGGCCACATTGGTGTTCAAAAACAAGGAAACGGTGGCCGCATGTTAGTGTACCAAACTAATCCTGTGGGAGGTGAACCTTTACTTCTTTTTGTTACAATAAATTTGCACGGGTGTTGCAAGGAAAATTATCTATTTTACTATAACTGTAGAAATTCTCGCGTGTTCATTTTCTTTTTTCATCATCATTTTATTTAAATAATTCAAATTTAACAAACTTATAGATTTATACAACCCGCATGTAGCAACGCTAATTGGGGCGGGTTGTATAACTTACAATAAAATTCAGCAAAATATATCATTATTAAAATCAGGTAAATAAATAAATAGAATAAATAGGTATACACATATATTCACAAATAGCTGAGTTTTACATGAGAAGAATAAGAACCTATAGTAGGACATAGAACATAAGAAATTAGTAATAATAGCTACTAGAGTCTGATTAATGATAATTAGTAATTTTTAACACTAACGTAGAGATATCAACATAAATGGTTTCGTGATAAACCTTGAGATGAAATTAATCTTCTTTGCAGACTCCTTCACCGTTTATTTTCTTTCGTACTTGTAACTTGTACAACTCGCGGGAATACTGAACTCTGAATTACGAACTGAAAACACTTTCACACAAAAACACCGAACTAGCACTCTGCTACTTCTTATATAGTTTCTTACAGTCTTTCTAGAATATTCTAACATTACATCATGGAATTTTCTGGAATTTACGATAAACAAGTCAGGTTTCTATATCTAGACATCACGTAATCATTCCGAAACTATTACACTTTCTATAAACGACCTAAACAGTAATCAAGAATGTTCTGGAAATTCATAGAATATTCGATAAAGATGCTAAATATCATGTCTTCTGTCCAATAATCATCCTCATTATACCAAGTACCGCAAGTAAAAATTGATGAATTTTATTTTTTAAAGTTTTTTTTTTTCATAATTCTACGCAGGTCAGTCTTCAGGCAATTCCACAACTTAGCTCCGAAAATGGAAAACGAATTAAGTTAAATTCTCAGTCTTGATTTGTTATTAACATAAAAATTACCAGCATCAGGAAATCTAGAGTTATATGTGTGAACGTCAGATGAACAAGTAAAAAGATCACAGATATTCTGAGGCGCCGAATTGGTTTTATATGTCGTGCATAAGAGAACATTTTGTTTCAAAATAAAGCATATTGAGGCTAAGACATTAGCAGAGACAAACAAAAGAATAGCATGCGATAATTTTCATTGTTTATGCGATGGCAAATTTTATGCAATGCGTCAACGGGCGAGATGAGCGGACAATTTGTTGTCGTAAAAAACAAATTGAAGTCAGTTTTTATTTCGCCTTTCCTTTTACTGACTATTAATTCCGTCATAACATTTTCAAAGTAGTTTGCGGATCGACACTGAGCTACTTTGACAACGTTTTGACAAAATTCATGTTCAATAACAAGACAGACGTATAAAGTACTGCCGCCAATTTGCTAAGTGGTAAAAGTTTGTCAACCTCCAAGCCATGGAACTTACATAAGCCCTTGGGTCGGGTAGCAGCTCTCGCAAGGTGTCACATGAATGGCTTGGTACTCTTGATAGAATAATTGAACAAAAGGCAACAGAAACAATGCACCAAGTCCTACAATTGCAATTGCAGCTGCTAACATGCAAAACGTACAATTAAAAGATTGTCAGAGCTATCACACTTCCGTATCAGTACACGCATTGTACACTCCAGAGCATGTTCCCAGCTGCATGAATTGGAGCAAATGCTCGTTGTTTTCCCCTAAATAAGCTGCCATATACTTGATGACACAATAGAATCTTGAATGACGTCACGGCAGCCATATTGGTGATCTAAAAAAATGAAACGGCGGTTACGTTGGTGCACAAAACATATCCTGAAGGATTTTAATTCGCGTAGGCACATTCTTTTTTTTCCAATAAATTCACATGTTTACTGGTCTCGAGGGAACGCGCTCTATATAAGTCTCTTAAATATTGTAACTGCACCTTAACTGCCGATCTTTTTGTTTTGTGTAGGCGCCATGGCTTACAGAGGAGATCTGATCAGCTGCACGGTCATGTTTCAAGAGTTGAAAGATGGCAAAGTTCCTATTCAGTTCACTTTAAACGGGAAACAAATCACTCAGGATAAGATATTAATCGAGTATAATCCGGCCGAAAAATCGCTGTACCCATATATATGCATGGGACACACAGGGATAAGAGTGCTTGCTAAGGTTAGTACATAATCTTTAATTAAGACTGTCTGATCTGACCGCTCAAAAAAGTTGATGACTATTCGCCCATGGAAAACTCGGGCTCGTAGTCTAATTGTTATATAGTGTCAGAAGCATATCACCTTGTATGCTTCTGATAGCATACGATAGTTCAGCCAACCATATTTTTGCAGCACTGATTTGTAGTAGTATGCCAATGAAATTAATAGAAACACGGAAGTGTTTTCTGTTTCTTATACAGAGATCTAAAGCGCGTAATCTAATTTATAAAAATTGAAAAAGGAGTGGGAGTTTGGGAGAAAAGAAATGCTGTTTTCCCAATCGTTCACGACTGCTTCCGTTTTCTGTTTCTTTTGGAAAATATCGCGAGGAAAGAAAAAGAAAATCGATTATCACAATATGAATTCTATATTTACTTGAAACACCATTGTGTTACTCTTGCTGGTTCTGCGTTCGTTTATCGAGTATTAGAAGGACGTCGTCAAGCCATATAGGCCTGCTGGCAGTTGTTCGAAAGGTGGATAACTGTATCCACCGTGTAAATCGCAATCCAGCGGATAGCGTGGTTTGTTTTGTTAACACTTATCCACTGGATAGCGTTATTTAGCCTTTGAACAACTGGGGCCGGTACCATACCATTGCCTTTTTTATGGGTAGCAATAGACCATTTTACAGTTGTCGCCTTCGTGACGTGGTCCCTGAATGGCAGCGAGGCTGGAGTTGACCTTGTTTTGATACAGACCTCACTACTTTTATTGTGTAAATCAAGTTGTTCGTATGCTAACTAGTCTGCATTTACAATGAGAAAAGCAGAGAGGTCTGTATCAAAGCAAGGTCACCTCCAGCCTAGCTTGCATTCATGGCCGGGTAACTAAGACCACAACTGTAAAATGGCCTATTGACACATTCTGTTTTCACATGCTTATAGTTGTGTCCATCTCCGAATAATGATGCTCATCTGATCGGGACGATTAACGCCACAACAGATAGCATGACAGAAATGATGACTTTAAATTGGAAGCAGGTCGACGCAATTGTGAAGCAAATAAAAGGAGAGCTCGAGAATGCAGACAAGGAGTTCGAAAAGCTTAATAAAATAGTTCTGGAAAACCTAGAACACTTGGAACAGTTAATTAATGATCCCGATCAAGTAGGGCGCAATGAGTCGGCGATTGATGAGAGCCCCGATCGATACATGACAATGGAGGATATGGATGATGATGATGACTTTTTGTTTGAACGCGTGCGTCCCAGCAGATATCAAGAACTTCTATATCTAATTGAAAAGGATGGACCAGGTTTTGAAGACCAACAGCCGCAAAATTCACTTTTAGAAAAGGCACTCGAGAACCTGGAAGAGCTGAAGCAAACAACAGACAGGAAATTCGATTCGGTCTTGAAGTCATTGAAAGAAGCTAAGAACGAAGCGAATGACCGCATGCGATACCAAGAGCAAAAAAGAGAAAAGGTGGAAACCAATTTACGCAACATTCAAGAATCGTTGAAAGATCTCCTTAAAGCTCGACTATCACAGTCAAGCGTTCAGTCATCGAGGCCAAATTATATAAGGGAGCCTCAAATTCAGGTGTAGATAAACTGAGAACCAAATCAACTCGTTGTTAGGTCTAGACTTGCATTGCTTAATTACGTTATTCACATGCAGGATGCGAGACTTCGTAGAAGGGACTTATTAATAAGTCATGGGTACTTTAATACTTAATAAACCGCATAAGTTTTAACGTAAGCTGTGAGCCTGCTTTTAAATTGCTTTAATTACGAAAATAAGCCAAAGCCGACAATTTTTGTATAAATTTCAAGTAGCGGAGCCTATCAAAAGATTATCACAAAAACCCCAAGATATATGTATCAACAAGAGCTTGACAAATCAAGGTGTTCTCGACAGATATAAGGCCATATCCATAAAATGTTTTGTCTTCCATCGCCAGACCAGCCAGGCCTATTGTTTATTGTTAAACTTGTCCTTTTTTTTAGTTTCCTTTCTTTTCTAGCAACGGAAAAAAAAAACGGCGAAACTATTTTCGATACATTGCCTGCTCGCACTCTTTACAATTTTTGCCTGCTTTTATTCAATGTATTTGAAGCCGACCGACAGAGACCAAGAGTGAGGGTGATGTATTTTTTAGCATTCTGTAAAGCATTATTCAAAAAGTATGAAAATGTGTAACGTTAGATGAAATACCAGTATTGTCAACTGGTTTGCCAGTATTAAAGTTCAAAGTTCGCCTTTGCCATTGTACCTGTTTCGTTTGCTATTGCAGTGGAGAGCTGGGGAGCAGAGCGATGGGAGGAGAGGTTAAGAGTTATATTTCCGACAAACCAGGGTTGTCCAGTATCGGATTTATGCAACACATCAATCATTTGAGGGGAGGACAATACGTCAGGATAATAAAGTTCAATAAGCGCCACACACGAAAGTATGCACGGTTCCTGAAGCCGTTTTAACTGTTTTAATCGCGTAGTCGGTTGAAATACAAAAAGCACACCAAAGTCGACTCGTTCTTTTGACGATTCTAATCACCAGCACTCGAGTTTTAGACCGATTCTTACTCTATGTATCACACACAAAGTGTCCTATTACACTATCCGCTCTACTAGCTAGAAAGAATGGATCTCCAGATTCACGAGCATTCCGTGTACTAATACAAAATAAAATTAATCCGTTGATTTAGTCTCTTGACAAAGTTCTGAAAGGGTTTCAATACTGAATGTGGAGAGTGATCATCTTTCGCAGTGTTTTATCCTTCTTCAGCAGTTTTGGCTTCAGTTTCTTTATCTGCTCCTTGTCGACCTGCCTCTGCTTGTCCTCCAACATCTTCAAGCGGTTCGTTATCTGCTGTAAACTATTCAGAATCCATTCACCTTAACGGTCTGGGGTCTTATGCGTGCTGGTCTTTGGCTCTGGCCAATTGGTTGTTCTCGACCTCATGTTCATCTTCTCTGTTCCCTCCCCCATTCCTATAACAACCTTGAGCATTATCTAACAGTCCACCTCCCTCAGCAGCCGGTGTGTCTACCACGTAGTCACTTCCAGCACCCTGTTCAACTTCTCTGTCTGAGGCAGAGTCAGCAAGGTAGGACGGATCCCCGCTGGCGCTGTCGTCCGGCATATCAACAACCTTACTGTACCCTTCAATTCTAGCCCCGACCCAGGCAACCTCTTCCTCGGTTCCACTGGTTGCAATATCTCGTTCCACTGATACCACCTCCTCCGATGTTGTCTGTACCTATTTACCAGCTCCATTGCCTCCTTGAGTTGCATCCACTGCTGCTGAAGGTCTGCTACGAATAAGCCATTTTCGATACATTAAAATTCTCTCATGGCTCCGAGGCAAGGGAAAATAAAACAAAAGAAATTAATTATTCATCTCTCAATCTCGATGTGACTTTTTTTGTTTTATTCCGTCAAGCCTCGGAGCCATATCAGATTTTTAATATATCGAAAATAGCCAATTCAGAGCAACTGCTTTCATTTCCCATATCCTCATCTCTCTCCCAAACATTAGCTCAAAAGGTGTACGTTCCGTGGAGGAGTGGACACTTCTGAAGGCCATCATGCAGTAATCAAGTTGTTCATCCCAGCCCTGTGGATCATTTACCAACTCTAGCTTTCAGCATGTTCTTAAGGGTCTTGTGCAGATTCTCAACTTGTCCATTGCCCTCTGGATGATACGCAGTTGACCGAGTTTCGTTGATGTTCAGTAATTGGCATATTTCCTCAAATACCAGGGACCCGACGTTTCTTCCTTGATCGCTGTGTATGCTGTCTGGCGCACCATATCGACAAATCCAGTTCTTCACCAACACCCTTGCACACCCTTTTAGCCTTGTATATAGAATACCCTTGCACAAGTTGTGGCACGTTGATTAGGAATTGCATACGTCTCATTCCACTTTGTAAAACTGCACTGTACAGTCATTATGTAGCAATTTCCCCTTCTAGACCAGGGGCCAACTGTGTCAATGTGGAATCTGTGCATAGGGTTTCCAGATGGTATCGGATTCAGGGGTGTCTTTCGGTTACGCCTGGACTTGCACTTGGCACAGGTCAAGCAGCTGCGTACTACAATACCGCTGGACTTCTTTTGTCTAACTTGGTCTGCAAAACCTTGTTTTCATCTTCTCCAGGGTCTTCATTCTTCCTAAGTGGGCGACATTTTTAGCAAAGTTTTAAAAATTTCTCAGTATAGGTGGCATTCAGAGCCACATTAAATTTTTAAAAATGTTAGGTGGCTCTGAATGCCACCTACAAAATATTTTAAACTTTGCCAAAAATTGCGCCTTATCATGCTTATCAAATGTTGATAATATAAAAAATTTAATCTTGTCGTTTTTCAATAATAAGCCCTAAAGCTGAATTAAGGGTGTTTTAGCAGGTCATACTGTTGCTATGGTAACCTATTGAGTTACAAAAATGATAAGAACGTATTCACCAATGGTTGGGCAGTTTTTTGATACAATGACTGTAGCATCAAGCGAAAAAGAGTGGTTATAACGACCCATGAAAATCTACGTACTGGAAACTGTTTTGAGCCATCTTAAAAAGCCGGAAATAATATCATTCCTCGGCTGGTCATGCTAAAAAAAATGCGAATTATACGAAGGGCTTTTGAAAGTATACCACTCCCCATTCGGCGCATTTTTAAATATTGTAGTTTTGCAGTTGGCGGCAAGAACTTCATGCTAGCCCACATATAGAGCACACTTCCATATTGCCTTATCCATATATATCCATATATGGAATGTCTTATCCATATATGGATATATGGGCTACCATGAAGTTCTGACCCAGTTGGCTGTCATTCGCGGATTTTTACGTCCATTGAGAGTGCGTAGTGATTCTGTTTCCTCTTGGGAGCAAATGGTTCCTCGTGATTTACTGAATGAACAAAAACCCGTCAAATTTTTCAATCTAAGAAACTAGTAAAAGAAAGATTACTTTTGTTTTTGAACAACCTTGAATTTTTAAATTGAATAACGAGCGAAACTGTCTAGCAAAAGTGGAAAGCGAACAATGAAGCCTCATTCGCATTTTGAGCATTAACACAAATAAACAGTCTGACGGAGGAAGCCGGAGGCGTACATGCACAAATACAGAAATGAGTTGATCGCTGTCACAACACTATTCTGAACTAAAGATTTCGATTTTGTTGGTAAAGGCACGCAAAAACCAGAAACCAAAGCTAAGAGCTCGTATGGTAATGCCACAATCAGTAAATTGATAATGCTACAACCAAAAGATTATCTCTTACAGCGGAAAATGCGAAAACATTATAAATTACTCTTACCAGGGATGCGGTGACTTGCAGATCTTATTTTGCAACTAAGACATGTACAGCGATGGAAAATGCGATAAAACCAGCCTTTGATGACACTTCTCACCTTACAATTAATAGAAAGGGAAGATGTTTCAATAACTCGTTGTAATTCAGTAGAACAAGAAAAAGGTGGGAAAAAACAAGGAGAAAAGAAAAACATGATATGCTTGTTAACCGGTCTGAATCTGAATGAAACAAGAGAACGTGAAGTTGGTATAAAGCTTTGCTTGAAAACCTCTTTCTCAGTTCCCCCCCCCCCCCCCCCCCAAAAAAAAAAAAATTCCCTTATGTATCAACACCCTGCTCTTCCCAGTCACTCCCAGAAAAAACTTCGGTCATGATCAGTGTTTTCAAATCTCCAAATTACGCC
>JAHPZR010012568.1:0-22903 GCA_019787425.1 Platygyra sinensis | reverse complement strand
TCCTAAAAACTTATCAAGCCTTAAAAAATGTTATCCCCACACCAAATATATATAAAATGCAAGTATATACATAACATGAGGATTAGCTGGAGGACCTGCTGTTGTAGCTGGAGGGACTTTCGCGGTGTCTGGCGGACCTGTTGTGATGTCTGATGGGATTGTTGTAATGTCTGGTGGGCCTGTTGGGATGTTTGGCGGGCCTGTTGTGATGTCTGGCGGGCCAGTTGGGATTTCTGATGGGCCTGTTGTCATGTCTGGTAGGCCTGTTGTGATACCTGGCGGGCCTGTCAGGATGTCTGATGAGCCTCTTGTGATTTCTGATGGGCCTCTTGTGATGTCTGGTGGGCCCGTTGTGATGTCTGGTGGGCCTGTTGTGATGTCTGATGGGCCTGTTGTGATGTCTGATGGGCCTGTTGTGATGTCTGGTGGGCCTGTTGTTATGTCTGATGGGCCTGTTGTGATGTCTGGTGGGCCTGTTGTGATATCTGATTGGCCTGTTGTGATGTCTGATGGGCCTGTTGTTATGTCTGATGGGCCTGTTGTGATGTCTGATTGGCCTGTTGTTATGTCTGGTAGGCCTGTTGTGATGTCTGATGGGCTTGTTGTCATGTCGGATGGGCCTGTTGTCATGTCTGATGGGCCTGTTGTCATGTCTGGTAGGCCTGTTGGGATGACTGGCGGGCCTGTTGTGATGTCTGGTAGGCCTGTTGGGATGACTGGTGGGCCTGTTGTGATGACTGGCGGGCCCGTTGTGATGTCTGGTAGGCCTGTTGGGATGACTGGCGGGCCTGTTGTGATGTCTGGTAGGCCTGTTGTGATGTCTGGCGGACCTGTTGTGATGACTGGTGGGCCTGTTGTGATGTCTGGTAGGCCTGTTGGGATGACTGGTGGGCCTGTTGTGATGTCTGGTAGGCCTGTTGGGATGACTGGTGGGCCTGTTGTGATGTCAGGTAGGCCTGTTGGGATGACTGGTGGGCCTGTTGTGATGTCAGGTAGGCCTGTTGGGATGACTGCTGGGCCTGTTGTGATGTCAGGTAGGCCTGTTGGGGTGACTGGTGGGCCTGTTGTGATGTCTGGTAGGCCTGTTGGGATGACTGGCAGACCTGTTGCGATGTCGGTTGGGCCTGTTGGGATGACTGGCGGACCTGTTGTGATGTCTGGTAGGCCTGTTGGGATGACTGGTGGGCCTGTTGTGATGACTGGCGGGCCCGTTGTGATGTCTGGTAGGCCTGTTGTGATGTCTGGCGGACCTGTTGTGATGACTGGTGGGCCTGTTGTGATGTCTGGTAGGCCTGTTGGGATGACTGGTGGGCCTGTTGTGATGTCTGGTAGGCCTGTTGGGATGACTGGTGGGCCTGTTGTGATGTCAGGTAGGCCTGTTGGGATGACTGGTGGGCCTGTTGTGATGTCAGGTAGGCCTGTTGGGATGACTGGTGGGCCTGTTGTGATGTCAGGTAGGCCTGTTGGGATGACTGCTGGGCCTGTTGTGATGTCAGGTAGGCCTGTTGGGGTGACTGGTGGGCCTGTTGTGATGTCTGGTATGCCTGTTGGGATGACTGGCAGACCTGTTGCGATGTCGGTTGGGCCTGTTGGGATGACTGGCGGGCCTGTTGTGATGTTTGGTAGGCCTGTTGGGATGACTGGCGGGCCTGTTGTGATGTTTGGTAGGCCTGTTGGGATGACTGGCGGGCCTGTTGTGATGTCTGGTAGGCCTGTTGGGATGACTGGCAGACCTGTTGCGATGTCGGTTGGGCCTGTTGGGATGACTGGCGGGCCTGTTGTGATGTTTGGTAGGCCTGTTGGGATGACTGGCGGGCCTGTTGTGATGTTTGGTAGGCCTGTTGGGATGACTGGCGGGCCTGTTGTGATGTCTGGTAGGCCTGTTGGGGTGACTGGTTGGCCTGTTGTGATGTCTGGTAGGCCTGTTGGGATGACTGACGGGCCTGTTGTGATGTCTGGTAGGCCTGTTGGGATGATTGCTGGGCCTGTTGTGATGTCTGGTAGACCTGTTGGGATGACTGGCGGTCCTGTTATGATGACTGGCGGGCCTGTTCTGGTAACCGGCGGACCTGCTGTGATGTCTGGCGGGCCTGTGGGGATAACTGGCGGGCCTCTTGCGATGTCTGGCGGGCCTATTGTGATGACTGGTGGGCCTGTTGCGATGTCTGGCGGACCTGTTGTGATGGCTAGGGGGCCTGTTGTGATGTTTGGCTGGTCTGTTGAGATGTCAGGTGGACTTGTTATTCTGTGTGGTGGACCTGCTGTAGTATTTGGTAGTCCTGTTGTGATATCTGGTTGACCTGTTGTAATATTTATCGGACCTGTTATTGTTTCCGGTGGACTTGTTGAAGTGTCTGATGGAAGGAAGGTATGAATCCTTGGCGAAAACTATTGCCGGTTTTCACATGACGTCACTAAAATTCAAACTACAAGACTATTGACCCTCCTGAGATTTTACTTTCATGACGTATAAGAGCAACACAAAAATACTATTCATACAAATCTCGGCTTAAAATAGATCCTTGTTTTTGCAGTAGACTGCGCTTGAATTTCTAAACTTTTGAGTGACGCGGCATTTAAATGACGGGCGAGAGAGGTGCTTTGTTGGCTCTCGAGTGAATTATTTGGGGGAAATTGGCTATTTGAACAGTTCTTGTATCAGAAAAAGTATTATTTTAATGTTTCTAAGTTTCTCGAGAGATAAATTCACGCTTTTGTTGCAAAACTCGGTGACAGATGTTTCTGTTGGTTTCCGACCGCCATGTTGGTGCCCATCCAGATGGGCACCAGCATGGCTTCTCCATACAAATCTCTATAAATTTGGGTAAAATGTTTCTCCGCATATCTTCCTTAAGAAAAATTTTTGTGATCTGAAACTTGGTGAGAGTGTTTGCATATTTATCTTTTTTCTTTTCTCAGATTCTGGACTTTGTCTATTGCACAGTTTTGATTTTTACTTTGATCTATTCTGAATGGCGTGGCACTGAAAACCAACAATATCAGTTCAACACAATCATATATTTTCCATATCTAAATTATAAATTTTATTTTCTGTACGCAAGCTCCAAGTGGGTATTTAATTGTTTTTGCTTGTAGCTCAATCCAATTCTCGTAAATGTTTCCAATTTGCGATCAGTTTTATTACAAACCTGTTGGCAGAAGGCGTGGTACATTTCTGGCAAACTGTCCTGCCAAATTCCCTCGTGGCTTGTAGCGAGCCACAACATAGTGATATCCGCTTCCAGAAGCCACACCCACGCCTAACTCAGTAGAACTTCTCCACACCACCTGAGTAAAATTCAGCCACTGTTCATTTGGATCGATTGGCGATCCTGTGTCAAAATTGTAGTTTGAAATCTCATTGTACCATGTTGAGACTATTTGGCTGCAACGCACGCATGAAGTTGCAGATGAATTGCTACATATTGGCTGTTCTGGCGAGGAGAACACAAAACCAAGATTTTCTCCGATATTTAACAGGCCTTCCTCAAGTAGTAATGACTTGTTTTGCAGAAGAAACTGAGACCAGTTTCGTGCTCCTTCTGCAATGTTTTCATTCCAGGTCATGGCTTGAAACGCTGAGTGCAGTGATCGAAAGTTGTTGTGTGAGTCCAGACAGTCTTGTTCAAAGAAAGACAGACCTGCCAATCAAAGAATTTAGAAAATTCTGTTAATAAATCAGATCTTATTTCATATTTGAGGGACAATCACCGCCAGACAAACGATAAAACAAAAGGGCATATAGAATAAAATGGAAGATAATAGATAATAAAATGGAAGATAATAGGCAGATATACGCATATATGCATACTAGGTAGATATGCCGGCACATAGCTAATAGAGAGAAATGGTTAGCAAGGCCGGTAAACATCAAAGAAGCAAACAAACAGGTTAAACAGGCTGAGAAATGTTGGAAGATCCTTGACCCTGCATATATTTTGTTTTATGCTCAGGGACTATGCATGAATTACATAATCGCAATGCTTCAGGCCATGATTTTCCATTGGTCAGTTGCACGAGCATACATAACCACCTTTTGCATTTTGCCAGCTTTTGTGCAGATTCAACCCCCAAAATAGCAAACAAAAACATACAACAAAGAACTTTGCCAATTTTTTGTCACCACTTCCCAAAGGCAGTATTAATGTCTGTTGACTCAATAATAAAATGAAGCCTGAATATGGAACATTTTTCGTGTTTGATTTTCTGTATTCCTGTTAGCGATCAAGAGCCCATTACTAGGAGCCTGTAACTCCCATAATAAGCCAGTGCAACGACATTTTTACATACCAGTCTATTTTTAGATATTTTTCCCGCGAAATAGGTCAGTTCCAGTCTACATGAGCACGCTTCGGTAAGGATAAAACAATGCGGCCTCACGTGAACATGTCTGGACATCATGTCGACATGTCGACATTAATACGTGCTAACGATTGCAATTGGTTACTGAGGTTCCTGTGAGGATCTGAATTCGAGATAAATTCAATCTAAAAAAAGATCGGTCTGTGGAAACGCCGTGACAGGAATATGGGGGTAGTTTCAGGCTCCTAGTGATGGACTCCTGTAGCGATTTGCATCAGTGAAGAATTGATAAAAGTTCACTCCAGTTCGAAGTGTACCACTAATCTAGAACCCAGATCTCCCACGGCCAAACAGAGTAAGATCTGAAAACATAGCTTGTAAATTCATGCATTTTACAGATTGATATTTCGTTTGGTAACAAGGAAAACATTTTTAAAACAGAAATGTGTGCGGGATTTTCCTGATTTTTGATTGCTGAATGAATTGAGTATTGCAGTATTTGGTGACCCCGTAGGACGAGTCAAAACAAATGAGAAACCAAACGTAGACTTAAAGACCGCTTCAACGAACATCGCAGACCTGTTGACAAACAAACTAACGTATCGTATTTCCCATATTTTGAATTTGTAACGTTTAAAACTAGAGTCATTCTTTGTAACACCCTGAAGAAGGAAGGCCGTGCCTTCTGAAATAAAGAAATATTTAACAATTATTTCTCGAGCCCGAATGGGCTGTGAGTCAATAGCCCATGAGGCCGAAGGCCGAATGGGCTATTGACTTAGAGGCCATGAGGGCGAGAGGAATAATTGTTTTTGTAAAATCCAACTAGTTAGTCAAAAACTATCGAGACAAAACATCTTTCGTTTTCAAAGCCGGCGCTTTTCGCTACTAGTGGGCTATAACAAATAGCCTACCAGTAGCTCAACCAATCAGAACGCAGCATTGATAATAGACCACTAGTTGGATTTTACTCATGGAAAATATATCCCTATACTGTTTAATCAGCCTTGCTAATTTTCGTCTACAAAACAAATGAGCAATAACAGAATTATGCCAAGATACTAAACACTGAAGTGCCTAGAAAAGAGAGATTTATTATCCAAGGGATTTTACTTAATTCCTGAAACCGCAATACCAGGTCTACAGAACATTTGTTGAACTGGTTTCCTATTTCTAGACTACTTGTTTCGTGTATTATCAATCCTCCGTAGGAAAAAAGAAGGCGGTTGTCCAGTTTACCACAATACCTTGCGAACCGAACAAATCTATCCGGAACAGGAATAGCCATAGCTTTGCCATACAGTGGAACTCCGCCTTGCAGACACCCGCTTAATACGGACACCCGCTTTAAACGGACTGTTCCGTTTGTCTTAACAGAAAGCTCATACAGTTTTCTCTAAAATTAACCCGCTTTATACGGACACCGGGTAATACGGACAACGGACACTTTCCTGTGTCCCGAATCACAAACTCTCATATATTGTCAACCCCACTTTACGGACACTGGTTATCTGCACACTGTCTATTTTCAATGTCACAATTGTGATAATTGTACATTGTACCCTGTTCAAAATAATAACAGATTTTTACGGGTGAATAAACTTTTATTACAGCTCTGTGCTAAAAGAAACAGTAACGAAGTAAAGTCACAGACTTTTTCAAATGAATCCACTCTCATGCCGTTTCAATAACAATACTCTGTGCAAAACTTGAAAGATTTTACTCTGAGACTATGATAAATGATCGTGAGGTTTCTTTAGGTGAACTTGTTACTGTTACATTTAAGAAATTAGACAACGTTTTCTCGTAAAACTGTCTGCTTTGGTCTTAATATCGATAAAACATGTGTTCCTGACGTCTTCTCTGAGAGCCCGCTTAATACGGACACCCGGATAATACGGACACTATGGCATGTCCCTTTGGTGTCCGTATTAACCAGGTTCCACTGTATTTGTCTTTGTACCATCGACATCAGTTGTGAATGCTAGGTTAAAAGATTTTTGAAGAACTTTTCCGTACGTTTTTACTGAGGAATTGTACCAGCCGCCATCTTTTTTCATTGTACCCTAGTAATTCCAGTTGGTAGCACCCTAATCGAGAAACGTTTGATAGCATATTTTATTTAGAAGTAACGGAATCCAATATTATGAGACGTTTTGATGTAACTGTCATTAAAATGATATAACTTCCCCTGTTCAGAGATCAGACTGAAGACTCCAAATGATGAATTTCATGGATACTCTGTAGACTGCCTAGGAAATTCCGCCTATTATGTTAAACAAAATATGAACTGTCGCTTTGTTTTATCCATTGATATTCACGGTTACTAAATGATTCAGAGTAAAGATAAGACTTTTAAGTGAGGTAGATAAAAAATGATATATAACCTATAAGAAGTGTACTATTACCTGAAAAATACACATTCGCGATGCGAGGAAACGTTATAAAGATTGTCACGTTGATTAAAATGTATTCCGGTTGAATACGTGTAGATTGTAAACGGTATTGCTGAATATTGGAAACCAATATACTGCAAAAAAACCCACTTCATCTCAAATCACGTCTAATCAGTTCATTGTGCAACTGATACCCCAAAACAGGACAAAATATTACATTATAGAAGAGGATTATGATAAAAGAATTTTCAAAACAAATGTCAGGGCAAAGCAATTCGAGTGATCTCAAATATTAGGGTATTAATAGAAACACTCGCAGAATTTTCTGAAGTCGAGAAAAGAGGCAACAATATAAGGGAAAGAGTTATGCATCAATATGCAGAGAACATTTTTGAGATGAAAAGTGATAGCGTGTTTTTTCCAGTATGTACTGAACTTGAATCAAAAATCCTAAATCGTCATTATCCCTCACAAAAGATGGTATAATGGGGACGGTGTTGCTCATCACAAGATGTTAAGAAATTGCTCCATGCACAAAAGTACGCATCCTGATGCGCAAAAAACTAATCGATCCTCTCGGCTCAGTTTTTTATTGCGAGTGTAAATGATGTATTATACACCAAGTAGTCAATTAAACAGATCATCACCGTTTTGCAGCTGAAATGTTTATCTCAGTCATAAAGCAAAAAAATCAAGACCCACTGAAAAACTTGAGACTTCTCAGAGGTCGCTGGCAAAATATCACTGACGAGATTGAATTTTAAAAAATCTCTTGCCGGCTGGACTTTCAGTAGAAAGCGTTTGAAGCTAACTTCCGAATTACAAGTTGGTGAGCTAGGAAAATCTTTTTGATCATTTTGTAGTGCAGTGTTGCCCATTATCAAAGATATACATTT
The DNA here is from genome assembly GCA_019787425.1 of Platygyra sinensis. Classification (NCBI taxonomy): domain Eukaryota; kingdom Metazoa; phylum Cnidaria; class Anthozoa; order Scleractinia; family Merulinidae; genus Platygyra; species Platygyra sinensis. Next base: position 15,309 of record JAHPZR010012568.1, on the reverse strand, counting down.
CATTATCGAGTCACGGAATTCCAAGTCTGTTTTTAGGTAAGGTACTAACAGCTTAACACTCAGCAACAAAAAATCGATATTTAAATCGTTCCTTACTCACCTTGTGCGAATGACGTCTGACACGTTAATGACAGCAGGAGTAGAACAAAAAGCAACTCATTTAACGTCATTATGAAGCTTCCCGGACTTGAAGAACGGTAAAACATCCTGCCGTGTTGTTTTTGCACTCCAGTCACGATAACAACTTTGGGCATCTATATTGAAAAACAGAGGTCTCGATCTCAAGCTGGAAAAAGATATCTGCTTATGAAATATCAAATCTCTACTTTTGAGAGCATCTAAAAAGAACTGGTACAGGTTGTTCAAAACACTTAAATGATATAGCTTCCTGAAGTTCACAGAGAATTGGGGCTCCTTTACAAGGATTTTAATAAAGCATGAATTAAAGTTGAACATATCGTTTGGGAGTTGCCATGGCAATTAGAGTATTGACTTTTAGGGTTGCTTATCAGGCCCCAATATAGCCTACCAAAGATATTATTGTTACCATTTGTTTTTTAGTTTTCATCCCATTTTGTCGGACGTTTTTGTTGCGATTTCGTTCTTGTGTTGCATTGTTTCAGTGTTGCAAGGTTTTGTATCCTCTTCAAAGACACAGTTAACAAGTCTGTAGGCTTTTCAAAAATTCTATGTCGGTATACAAAATAGTATTTCCTTGTGCTAGTAAATATACCAACATGTATTTTTAAGTTTACATTGGAAACCCATACAGATCACTCACTGACACAAGAAAATACTAGGCCCACTGAAGCAATTATTTCAGTAGAGCCGGTGAATTTGAACTAATTATAACAATAGTGCATATTTCTTCAACAATTGCTTGTACAGAAAACTATATATAAATGGATCGAAAAACGTTGCGTTTATTTGAAATGGTCAAGGACACAAATAAAAAACATTTAATGCAAACAATTATCGGAACCTGTATTGGCATTTTAACTGTAATTATAAATAGTAGTTCTTTAGTATAGATTTTAATATGGGTACTTTACGCCAAAACCGCAAATCGTTGGAAGATTGTTGTTGTCTAGGATGGGCGTCGCTTTTAGCCGCGTTACATTCCATTGTGCCAAACAGAAAACACAAAAAAGACAACCGAGACAGATGTTTGACAAGAATTCGCTCAAACATGAATTCAGTCTAATCGATCATATTATCTTAATCCGGTTGATCTCCTAAACCTTCCTCTTACACTGCTGGTTTAGTCGCGCACTGCTCATTACGTAATGTTTGTCTTTTCTCTTCCATATTTGGAAGGCTAAAGATTTAAGTAAAATTGAAACAATGGAGGCCAACCATCCTTATAAAAAGTATTTAGAGTTTATCTAGCTTGGTCAATGGACACCGTTTGATTCAACAATCGGGTTTATAGCGGGAGTGTGAAATATAAGGCAACTGGAAGTCTCCATTAGCAAGCCAATTAAGACGAGCAAAACAAATTAACACCGAAAACCCAATAAAAAAAGCTTATATAAAAGATATTGTACGCTGCTTTGGAAACATCTTCCTGTCAGTTTCCAAGCTGTTTTACAGCTGCAATCAATATTGGTGAATTAGAATCTTTAAGTTTTTGCAAGTGGAAATATTTCAACAGTCCTTCTCCACGTGAAGATAACATATAAACAATGAAGAACCTCTCAGGTTTTGTTTTGGAATTGCAAATGGACGTGCTCTTTATATTGGCAAGACCAAGAGTGACCACGTTTTGATCTACCTTAAAGGTGGTCAACTTTAACTACAATATCGTTGCAAAGACACTTGAACAACACCAAAAGTGTTTAGCTAGCGGCTATTTACACCTCGAGTTGAACAGCTTTAGAGATACTAGCGTCAGGTGCACTCGGCCAGAATTGCTAAGACAGAGAGGAAACTATGTACTTCTCCGTGGGGTACTGGCATCTTATACTGGACACACCAGGACACTTGGCCCTTAAGGGATACCTTTGTTAGGCATCGGTGTGTAAAAGTGTAGGGATTTCATGAACTGAAATGTAGGAAATGCTCTTCAAAATACGCAATTTAAAGTCATTAAAAACTCCCTTCAAAATAAACACAATGCACACCTATTGGACAAGTCCTGTCATTTGCATCATGTTTTTTTGCAACAGCATGAGCTGTGAGAGGCACATGGTGATATATAAATATATGGCTAATACAAAAAGAAAATGATAAAAAAATATTGCCAGGTCAAATTATCATCCTCAGAGACTTTGTGGCAGCTAGTAATGGCATGATGCAATATTTTCTGGCACTCCTACTCTTTATTTAAACTCTAAACCCAAAAATATTGTGTCACCTGAGAATTTGCACAATCCAGGGCTGTCATTAAGGTTGTAACCCATAACATCTGTTACAGCGAAGTATGCTTGATTTTTAGTTCATGTTACCGGTGAAATTGCCTGTTGTTGATAGAATAGACCTCTTTAGCTTGGGCGGTTTGTTTTCCCATTGTAGAACATGTGGTATTCTCTGGAGAATTTTTCTTTTGTCCATCTTAAAATTATTCATTCATATACACGCGCAACTATTTGAAAATTTGAAAGCAAGAATTCTCAAGAGTATCATCACGTGGTCTACAATGAGAAAACAAACCGCCCAAGCTAAAGAGGTCTATTCACCCACAAAGTAACAAGTTTGTTATTGGCAATTGCAGAAACGTTAGAGGACTGGGAAAGAGTATGGTTGTTTCCGTTTGTTTGAAAAACTAAGATATTCAAGTGAAAGATCAACTTAATTTGAGTCTTTACCAAGAATATAATTATTTAGATGAGGAAAATGGCAAAATGGTAGCCCTTCAAATATCACCTAAAATAGAGAGTTTGTGTGGATTGGGTAGACAAGCCACAAAATTGTAAGGATTTGTATGGAATTTTGCAACTTTTGCGAGGCTGCCATTTGAACAATTTTCCACTGAAAACTCTTTAACTTGGCTGGGTAGCTTTTCATTTAGAACATTTCCGTTGAAATGTTTAGATTTTCAATCTAAACAATATAAGAAACTCGTCCCAGTCCTCTCACATTTCTGCAATTGGCTATGGGTATGGAGAACAAGGATACAGGTGACTTAGAACTTAGTGACAGCCCCGATATCGTCCCAAACAGCTGCCGCTGGGTCTCTGAGAATGGACAAAATAGTGATTGTCCACACTTCTTCTGAATTGAAACAAAATACTTAAGGAATACTAATATTAAAAAAAACCATCTAGTTACAGGTTATTAGATCAAAAGTACACTTCCTATTTATATTCATGACTCGTACACAGGAATGGGTGTGCAGCTCGAACTGTGAGCCTGAGTGTTTAATGCCGTCCGAGTATCGTTACAAAGCTCAAATAAGACATTAGTTACAATAACACTTGTAAATAAATACCACTCAGGCCATAAAGCTTGTGCAACCGCCTGATACGAAAACCCAAAAACCCAGTGGGAAAAATGGGAACGTATTCCCCAACCAAATGCAGGCGCACTAACCTCTGGGGGCTAGAGGTGATGTAAGATTACCAGACATACAAGATGAAATGAACTTAAATTAAAATTTGAAAGTTCGAGAGCTGAGATGAATACATTACAACCTGTCAAACCTTATATATAGTTACAACAATAGAATAACTTAACGCCATAGCAGCACGCGAGCATTTCATGCCAACAGGAAAATATTTACATTCTTTGTCGCTGTCACTTACAGTTCAGCTCCGCCGAATGTAAATACATATTGTATAATCAAGGAAATGCAAATGATGCGATCTAAATAAGCATAATTTTATTACAATGCATGTCGTCGTAATCCCTCGTTTTACAACTTTTACATCATTTAAATATTTCTGATGCACTACATGTACATCGGTTAAGCAAACATGTGTTAATAATTCAATATTTTTGTAAGGTTCACCATCAGAATTTTGAACCTTTTCACATCAAAAATTCTAAAGGCTCTCCCATTGCCATTTCAAGGGCAATGTGAGTTAGTCATTTCTCATCATTCTATCCAGTGGTGGATACAGACCTTGAGCTAAGGGGGTGTAATTTACTTGCCATGCTGGCTTTCTCCCTTCTGTCATTTCTTCTTTTTTTTACCCAAAATAATAAGCGGGGGTGGGGGGGGGGGGTGCAATGGGCCCCTCCCCTACATCTGCCACTGCTATCCACCTCCTCCATGTTGTAATTTCAGTGCTGTGTTGGAGTTGTTGAAATTTTACCCTAACAGGAACCTATTTATGGAAAGAGAGAGAAGCCAGAGGTACAATATGTCACTTTTTTTTGGAAATTGAGTGAAGTAGGTTGAAACTGTTGCATACTCCATTGCTTATGGCTTAAACATCAAATAAAACTCAGCAAAGTGTTTCATATGGCTACCAAGACTTGAATGAACACCAATGTGACTGATCATGTTCGGAATTACTAAATACCTCTCCAAATTCATTTTGTTAGCAAAGTCATCGATAGCAACATCCATAGGATACTTTTCACTACACTGAACTGATTTCAGAAAATTGGCGAGGTTATACGCATGAGACCTCGGATAAAGAACACCTGGTGTGCAGCATCCAGGAGCCTTGACAACAGAATACATGACAGGTGAGAGCTTCCTTAATTCTATCCAATGAGCTCTGCCGACAGTATAAACAACCAAAACAACATAGACTCCCCATAAAGTGAAGGTACAATACAGAGATACCTTCCTTCGTGTCGTATTCCGCATTTTCAATTGAACCCACACAGCTAAAGTTCCGCCGACTATACCGATCAATACAAGTTCAGGCAATTCGGGCCAACCAAAACCCTGCCATTTCTCGGGATAGTAGAGTTTAAGAAATGCCCAATCCCTACGACTCTTCAAAAACTTTCCAGGCATTTTATGCTTTAAGACATACCGAAGATGGCTAAGGAGACGTCTCGACGGCAAAGCATCATCCTCAATCATTAAAACGTACGTTGAATTGTGTCGCAGGCCTATTTCTAAACCCACGATATAGTCTTCTTTCTCGCGTGACCTCGAAGCGGACGTTACAGGTAACGAACTATTGACTACAGTTATAAAGTTCGACAAGAAAGAAGCATCTTCGTTCAATCCAGGCTGTGGATCCGAATTAAGAATGGTTAAAACACTTCTTCCTTCGTCGCTTATGACCTGAGGCAGTAAACGAGAGGCGACTTGAAGTGAATAATGCGTGTTCGAACCACGGTGAGCTGTCAACAGAACAATAGAGAAGTCGATTTGTCCGTTTTCATCAAATTGGGGAAGTATCGTAGTCGATTTATAAAGACTATTAAAATATTTCCTCGCTTCCTCGGTTCGCTCCTTGTTCTCTGCTTCGAGGTATTTGTAAGGTTCCTTCGGCTTGTTAAAATACGTTGAAAAGCCAAGTTTGTGACACAACAACGGCAGAACGAGAACGAATGTTGAAATGTAAATAGTGGCAACATATATCCCAATTCGCCGGTGCAACACCATGCCAGAAAACTGTCAGCGATTAAGTTACGTTCCCTTCAGTAAGATGGACGGATATAATAGATGATAGGGACACTCTGAGTTTACATGTAAAAACGTACACAAGTAATTGTACATCCCGCAAATTGAGCAACAGTGCAATGTGCTTGCGTGATGACCATGAAGAAAGTGACTTGTGTGACACTTAGCCATGCGCCGGCGCAGCGCACGGGCCTAGGCCTTAGGGCTACTCGTTTCGACAGAAACGGAGGGTCTGGAGACGAAGATGGCGGTAGCTTATAAACTGTTTATTATCTATATAGCATTAATAATATAAACTTAGAAATCTTTTAAAAAAGACGCATATTTTTGGTAGATCCATTCCCACCCCCGCCCCGCAGGTTGAGCTCCTTTTGTTCAGCACTGGTAAGAATCGTGACCTCTGGGAGGATTTTCGAACTACGCGCTCACTGCGTTCTCAGCCAATCAAATTTGCCAGAGTGGATTCTGAGCATGTGCAGAATGAGGGAAAGTCCGTGAACTGCAGACTTCTGGTGTTGGAATTTCCCAGACGTCACGATTCTTAGTGTTGAGCAAAAGGAGCACAGCCTCTGGTGAAGAGAATATGGTAGATCATACAAATAAAGCGTTCAATGCTAAATAAGTGAGGTGGGGGGGATACTTCCTGTAGTGGCCTATTTTAGGGAAGTTAGAGAGGCTGATGACATAGTATCAGAGTATATTTTCCAATATTTTGGAAGGCATGACAGGGTGTTACACCCTGAAGAAGGAAGCCATGCCTTCCAAAATACTGGAAAATATAATCCTATACTGTGTAATCAACCTTGCTAATTTTTGTCTTTTAGTCTTCTACAGCAAGAGGATCAGGTACCTCTGTTTTGTCACGGTGGTACTTGCAAAAATTAATGTCTATTTAAGGAACCCGGGGGGGGGGGGGGGGGGGGGGCTACTTAACAAAGTTTAATACGGGGAGGCTCCGCCCCGAGGTCCAACCCCTTACCCTTTTATATACCATTTTGGCAGAAAAGTACCCCTTTCACATACTTACTTTAAAAAGTCTTGTTCTCATTTTCATGTAGTGATTAATAAACAAGCTGATAGAGCCGTAAGGGGCGTCTAGTTGAAATATTATAATTAAAGGCCCTTTTAAATACCTAACTGACCGATTTCCCTACCCTTTTATATACCTCAACTTGTGAAAGCTCTACCCTTTTATATACCTGAAGCCTGAAAAAGGTACTCGGGCGGAGCCTCCCTGTATAGGCCATTATAGGGAGTACCCCCTCTCCCCCCGGGTTAAGGAAGCTCTGCTCAAAAGGAGTACCTTTTTCATGCTTCAGGTACATAAAAGGGGAGGAATTTCACAAGTTGAGGAATATGAAAGGGTAGGGAAATCTGTCATTAGTTACCGGTATATATTATTTTTATTTAAGAGAGCCTTTAATTAAATCATTTAATTTATTAAGCAAGAGAAGTCTGAAAATGATGAGATTTCCTTTCTGGTGATGTATTCATAATAGAGGCTGGTGTTGAAAGCATGTCATGTGGGTACCTTCTCCATCAAAATGGTATTCAAAGGGGTAAGGGGTTGGACCTCAGGGCAGAGCCTCCCTATATGAGACTTTGAAGAGTAGCCCCCACACCCTTGAAAGTAAGTCACAGCTGCACACTATGGGTTGAGCCAGCCAGGAGTGTGAGAGACACCAAGCACAGTGAACTCCCTATAAAAAAAAGACAGAGGACTGATATTATTACGAAAACAAGCAAGCTTGGTTAGTGGGATTTATTGCAAAACTGAAAATGCTTTGAAAAAATGACACGGATCACAGACTGCAAAAGTGTAACAAACTTCAAGTGCGCATCTTTGATTGAGGGCTGACTAGTTATATGTGTATACTCACTTCTGGCAAAAGAGAGTTGGAAGACAAAGAAAACGAGTCATTAAGGTAAATGCAAGTTCTTTTAGAAACAATTTAAACCATAAACTACCAGAAAGTCTTCAAGAGTGATCACGAAGGACAATACTTGATCTAACTGTGGAAGCAAAAGATAAACAAAAAACCTTTAAACTCTAGAAAGAGTCAAAAGACAAATCAAAAGTAGATCTGATCAGAATATGCAAAGGCTTGAAGAAACTGAACATAGAAAGGCTGACCATACGGTTGGGGTTATCAGTAACTGTTTTATACTTTCCAATGTTTCGCTCGGCATGGCCTGACTTCTTCAGGGAATGTTTCAAACTGAGATAAGACATAGGCTTTTGTCTCGGTTGTTTAAATTGTAATGCCTTATCTCAGTTGTAAACATTCCCTGAAGAAGCCAGGGCGGGCCTGACGAAAGATTGGAAAATAAAAAACAGGTAGCAAAAAAGGCAGATTTCGTTCACAATTGGGGTAAGGGTTGTGGGAAGTGGGCTACATACCCCTGGGGCACCCAATTTTTAACTTAGTCATGTGATGATCAAAAATACTGAAAAATTCCTAAAGTTATTAACTTTCTCTTAATCAATGAACTGTAGATTAACTGCATCAACATTTCACACATTTCATTGAACAGTTTTACAGGCTCACATACAGACTTTTTCAAGGGGAGGGGAATGGGTGACTGGTATCTTTTGGTTGCACAATCAATGGGACATGCCCCAAAATGTGGCAATTTTAGAATTGGAACCTTATTGAAAAGGGTTACACCAGAAACACTAGCAATTCCACAAAGTAGAAATTATGAAGAGGTACCTGTCCAGAGAGTACTTGCTTTTATTTCGTTCCATAACATTCACAACTTTTTTATTATAATTACTCCCATTTGTGGCCCCACCAAAGAGGTGTTGGAAGGTGGCTATCCACCCAGTCCATCCCTTCTCCCCCTAAATCTGTCCCTGGTTTTAACTGCTCCTTTGCTTGTCGATTTACCACCAGTATAATAACTTTTGCAAATATAAGTTGTTTATTTACATTTTATTTTGAAAACATTAGTTCTTACACATATTTACATGTTGTCTTCACAATTTATTCCTGACTGGAGAGCTTATTTTGTATTTTATGTCATTACTGTATGCTCAGAGATTTGATGCTCATTTTGTAAAAAAAAAAACCAACTAGAGAGCTTGCTTTTTTGTTCATGTTGTCAAGTTTAGAGATTTTATATTTATTTTTCTTTCTATTTAAGATAAAACATCCCATTCACAGCATGAATTGTTCCCTTGCACAAAATTCCAGCCATCTTTTGTAGACACAAAGTCAGATAATAACATCCCTACTGACCAAGCTTGCTCAGGACTCTACTGAAAGAATATCAGCCCAGGATATCCAATTACTGGTACAGGCCTTGCAATGCTTTACCTGTGGACAATGCAAGAGTTAAGCTTTGAGCTGCAATCAAGCTTAGACATACTTTGCAAATAGACAAAATGAATAGCAAAGTATAATAATATTGAATATTATGTAAAATGGTTTAAAATCCCTGCCTGTGTGAAGGTATTCAAAACCAGTGTGCTTTTCACAAGGAGTGACCAAGAAGTTGAACTCGCGAATACCAAGGACAATTCCCCTAATGGCAGAATAGAGAGTTTGAGTCTAACCAGTGGCTTGTCTAGGCGAGGGCACCATGGCCCAAGGGGGACCTGGCTGCCAAAATAATTAAGTGCCAAAGGGCTGAAGATGGGCCCACCTTATATAATTAATACAATCCAGGGAGATCCCACCTTAAAAAGAGGCAGTGTATAACATCTGTAAATACCAATTACACTGATAAAGAAGACTGGATCATTCTGCTACTTCACATGACAACTCCAGCAAGCTAAAACACTTGACCACAAAGCCTCTTTACATGTATATAATTCTCCAGTCAATGCTCCCCGTACTTGGTTAATGAGAAATATGCATTGGTTTTCAGAATATACCAATCTTTTACTGTAAAAATTACCTCAAGTTAACATCATGCAGCAGTCAGGTGAATAGTATTGGTATCAACTGGTTGGCTTGTCCAAAACTGACACAGGTGCAAGTATTCTGTTTTTATTGGTTTCCACTATTTGTCCATTCATGATCATTTCATCTAAGATCATGTGAACTTTGTCCAGATTGAACATTATCTTCACAAAGGTTAAGAAAACAATCATGTTTTTCACACATTTAAAGCTGACTACAAGTGATCCTTACAAGTGGTACATGTAACTAAAGTTATCCATAATGCTAGAGTTTATCCTGATCCCTATAGCTTTAAACCAACTAGGAGTATATACCTGTAGAGTTTCCATTAATGCACAGGTGTGCATCTTATGCGCACAAAAATGGAAAGGACACACAGTTTTTCGCAAAGTGCATCCTTGGGATGAAGGAAGAAAGTTCCAAAATTTTTAGTAATAGGCAAAGGAGCTATAAAAAGAAAAACAAACCCCCAACTCTTTTCAAGCACTAAAGGGTCTATCTCCTCTTCACTCTCACCCTCCAACCCTTCTTTTTCTCCCTCTTCCCTTTCACAGCATTTTCTTTAAGTTTTTAAGTAGCCGGAGTTTTGTGAAACGTAGATGCTTGTGGGACCTGATAAACATCATCCCCTCAACATATCATGACTCATGAAACAATGAAAGTAGCCGGCGAAACCTACCAGAGCAGCCAGCAAAATTCGCTGGCAGCCGGCTCTTATATATAACCCTGCTTTCAGCAACCCTGTATCAGAGCTAACAAATTCCATTTGCAAGCATTCACCTTAGAAAGCCTTTCAACCCAACATCCAACGTAAAATGGCTGATAATAATTAATATTAATATTGACTTTCAGACTTTTGTTCTCCTGATACCACACAAAAAGAGATGTTTGATGCAAGGTCACCTTTTAAAAAACCTCCATGTACATGTACTCCTTCATGTATATTTTGACCAGCACCGGTAAATTCTACATGTAAACTCTACGTCACTAAATACGCAAACAAACTTTCCAGTATTTATAAAAATGTAACTGGCTCATTTAAAAGGATACATCCAATTCACACTGAAAACAAAACAACACAGAGGATATATTACAACAACAAAATTGTTTCATCATCGTCCTCACTACACCTCAGGGGGGGTGTATAAGGCCGCAAACAAAATTGTTTACAAAATTAAATTATAATGATTTTGATTCCAAAAGAAAAAAATATCCTGCAACAACAAAGTACATGTACCAAATGAGACATGCCCAAGGGAAACCCTTTAGTCAGGATTTGAAAACAGTCTGGTATCTAAAATAGATATTTTCCTTGGAGATCTAGGAGCACCCTCTACCAGAGAACTAGTTACAAATAATTTAAGTTGAGATTTTAATGTTTTGTACTGGATATTTCATTGGCTGGATTTGAAAATGTTGGAATTGACAGTTTAAGTTCTGCCATCTGATTGGTTTTCATTGCCTGGGTGGTCCTGGTTTCAGTAAATTATGCATTGCAGAATCTATTAGAATTAGTTAACTGTCAGAGATGTTTTAAATAGTACATGGCGGCAACAAGATTCTACTTGACTGTGTTGTTTGTATGTATACATGTACACTTTTTAGTGGTCAGAAGTAAATTTTTGTAGAGCAATTTTTTGCAGAGAAAACCTCTATAACTGCAACACAAAAAGCAAAGTTCTTTTTCCATCAAAGATGCTAGCTCTCAAGACACTGCCTTCATTGTTTTCTTTAGCTAGTAGGGTGATATGAAAAGTAGCCTCCATTTGGGACAAAAATATGCTTGGATTTTTGTTTCACATAACTGATATCTGTTCCAAGAAGTGAACAGCTTTAACCATGAGCTTTGAGGAACAGATACATGTAATATGCAAGGACAAATACTCAAGCATATTTTTGAGCTAAATGGAGGCTTAATTGTGTTAAGTTTTTAGGATACCAGCTATCAAATGAATATAATCCACTGATTTACCCTGTTTATTAATAGGCTATATGCACTGTAAGAGTAATTACCAGCATCCTCCAGGGAACCATGCAGGACATACATGTATTTCTGAGGGTGTAAAAAATTGAAAATAAAATAAAACTCACCACACTTGAAAAATAACGATCCAATGTTTCTACAAGTGTGTGGATAAACTCCAGAATTGAGAGTTCATTCTGCAGAAAGACGTAATATTGTATCAACCTAGGCTGAGGCTTTATGATTTACTGGCCTGCATAACTGTGAGCAACCTACAGCCGTACATTGTAGACTGTCCGAGAATAAAGACAGTTTTAACTAAAGAATCGGTTGAGTAATTCAGTGAAGTATCATGCAAATAGCTGTCAAGTATCGGCACAGTGTCAGCATGGATTCTGTGAAACTCGGGTAATGTGTCAATGAATTAAGTATTGCTGACCTCGGTTGATAATCCAGTTAAACCTCTATCAAGTGGCTTCCTTATAATTAACCGCGCAGCCATAGGCTGGGCGGTTCTTGCTCGGCCTTCGGTTTATTGTTTTGTTTTTTAGTTTTGTCGGTTACTAATCCCAAACCTCCGCGGATGATGTCATTATCAGCCAATTACAGGCCATTTCTCAGTTCTTTTCGTCATATCCCCCCTCAGGAGGGTTTTGTCAAGTTAGTGAATTAACTGTTGAGACAAAAAATGGCTGCCGACAAGAAAACATGTTTATTTGGTCAAACTTGGGCCAAAATCCTTCAGCGATGGGCGTCAGGACATTTGCAAGGATAAAGCATCTAATTTGGGACCAGCTGCTGGATACTAAGGCTGAAATTATCCAGAGTTAAGCTGTATTTTCGTTTTGCGCAGCGAAACCTGAAGATTGTGTAATCTGGAATTTTTGTTTCTGTTCACTTTCAAAGGGAATATTCAATGCACTAAAAAGGTATTACATCTGGCGTCAACCATGGAATACACTGACGGTGATAAGTAAGATCATGTTTACTTTGCCAGAAGCAATTATGGTGGAATTTTCTGGGGAAAAACAGCTAAAACCTAGCCTTAGCGCTCATCAAAAACCCTTTTAACATAAGTAAATTTATATTTGTTTGAAAGGTCAAGGTATTTTTTCCTTAGATGTTAACAAACTTCTCCGATTACAAGTCACGCTAGACCCGCACCATGCAAAGAATGTAATCAGATACGCCTTTCAGCATATATATCCTGAAAGGCAGCCAGAGTCACGTTTTCGCGTAATGAAATTCGGTCGTGATGTAACAGTAGATGACGGCGGTTACTTTGTCGCGTTTCATGAGCTGAACTTTCACATAAAGATTAAAAATATATAAAATCTCTTACAACCCAGGCACTGAGCCAACTTTGAATCACGCAATCTCTGTTGTTTCCAATCTTTTAAGGTAAAGACTTGTTTCCATATCTCAAATTGCCCTCTCCCTATTCACTTACACTCACATGAAATTTTAGTTCTTGACACGGAGACTTAGTTTCTGTTCAACAAAATAATGTTGTCAAAATTCAAGTGTCTTCAATTTTAAAGGAAAAAAAAGTTTTGTTGTAACGAGGTAGATATGAACCCGGCATGCCAGATCAGCAGTCTTCGACCCTAACCACTAGACCACCAAGGATTCGCTAACAGTGAACGGTTTGATTTAAATACTATATTGAAAACCCGAACGCTGTAAAGAAACTAACCATTAACCCTAACCCTAATCAGTATTTTCAGTGCATTCAGTATTTACCTTGTGCATGCATCACAACGTATCCAAGGGCGGTTTTAGATAGGGAAACAAGTCCTAACCATCTTTTAAATTGTTTCCGGGTAATGTTTTCTCGCAAAACGTTGTTGCTAAATATTACGTAATGTTTTTGTGAGTACAAAAGAGTTAAAAAGTGCGGTTTTAAGTTTTTTTTGATTTCTTGTTACCGGTAAGTGGCAGCTCCTTGTTAAGCAGCCAGTCATCAAAGTCCCAAAATTTTTCTCAGTAAAATGCTGTAAATAAAACTCCTGTTAACCACCCATGTCTACAAGCAGCCATGGCCACCTCTTTTAAGTAATGATTCTCGTAAGAAGTAGGCAGAAATCAATAGGCCGGATCCAAAAAATGCCGTTGGACTTCGAAGTGTTAATCTTTTAATTAAATTAAAATCCTTACAACTCATTGGCTGATTATAGTTTAAGCGGGAAATTTGAATTGTTATCAGCGAAAAATAAGAGGCAAACGCATTTTCGATTGCTTTGACACCATCTAGCTGCTTGCTATGATAAAAACTACCTCTGAACGAAAGAACGAGAGTTCACGAAGTGGGGAAGTCTATTTTTTTGCAGCTTCGATCAACAACAATAACGCTAAGCGTGACGCGACACTCCGTGATTAGTAGTTCTCATTGTTTTCCATCAGTCATCCGTCAACAGGCTCATGTCGGTAATTCTCGTCTTTCAAACACAAACACGAATTCTCCGGCACAATTTACAGAAAGGCAGTAAAAAGCTATATCATCTTATTGACGTAAAGGTTCTTCTAAAAACCGCCTCAAAAGAAAAGTTCTTCTTGAAATAGTTCATGTTCCAAAGGTGTTCGTGATGTCCAAAGAGCCATTTCCGACTGACTCGAAGTTTTTGACAGTAATAGTAATTCTTCTGCTCTTAACTCTAGTCCGTGTGCTTCAATCGTAACAAGTCCCGGGAAGCAGATTGCATCATTTGTCAGAAATGGTGATTTGACAATTGCGTTGAGGCTAAATTCAAGCTTGTCGGGGATACAGATACTCTTCGAGGGATGACACAATAAATTGTTTCCTGTTCCCGACAGATCCAATTCCTCCCAATTTCGATTCATCAAGTGATACCGCTTGATCACACTCCACCACTCGAAAAATATTACAAGCTCCAGCTGCCCTGGCCAAATCATTTAGATCCAGAAAACGAAACACACACAGTATGATCACCGGGGAAATATTCATTTTCGCATACAGGGACTTTTCATAGTTTTACCTCTGGCCAGAAGCATATCACCTACGGTGATAGATTTTCTCGCCTAAAGCGGCATCTCATATGTCGGCGAATCTTTGAAAACATTTCTCTCTTTGTTTCCTTTATTTACGTGTGAAAATCGCTAATAAGGTCTGTAATCTCAATAGGAGAGCAAAAAAAATTGTTAGATACATACTGAGTTCCAAAGACTGACTGCGTCTGTTTCGATTCTTTCTTGTTCGCGAGGCTAACTGATCGGGTCCCGCGTGCGCGTATTCCCTTTTGGGTTTTCTGTATTCTGAAATGGAGTAAAGGTGAGTGCAATAATTTTTGTCTTGCCTCGTATTACTGTAGCCCCGTTCCACGTTTTCGCTTGCTGATTCTTCCATCAACCTTTTCCAACAGCATGCAGAAAACGAGCTGGTCTAAGCGAAGAGATGAAACTCGCAGTCAAGAAACAGATACAAAATGTGCCATTCAATATGTCCCCACGTGCTGTGATGCGGGCAACAACACGAAGCATTTTGAGGCATTTTTCAAAGTAAATTCGCGGATTTCATTTGAAACATGACAAGAAGACTACACTATATAAATCATTAAATGTTGACAAAAAAACTAGAGATTAACTAAACAGTTATGACGAGCTAAGAGCGTCAACAATATCTCGATCCATTATGGCGAACGATGCGAACAAACTTATTTCGTTTCATTAGAGCCAGTTCCCCATTTCCCATGGTAACGAAACTCGGCATATACAAATTTGATGGTGCTGGGACCGAATTTACGGCTAAAAATAGTCTAAAAAATGCTCCCAAGGCCCTTTTTTGTCCCATTTCGACTTTTCAGCCAATCATAGGGCAAGATATTAATTTGATTAATAACCTAGTTGTTGACAGCTTTGGATTTCAAATGCCTACCTCTTGCGTGAATCAT
>JAHPZR010012567.1:2500-17500 GCA_019787425.1 Platygyra sinensis | reverse complement strand
TAGGCAAGAGCCGAGTGGATCCGCAGACTACTTTGTCAATAACAGGACAGACGCATTAAAAACTGACAACAATTTGTTTTTACGATAACAAATTGTCAAATTGTCCAAATTAGCTCGTTTATGCATCGCATAAATTATAAATTCATGTGTTTGTCCGCTTATTAACCATTAATATCAGCCAATGAGTGCACTGAAATTTCTACAGTTATCGTAAAAAAAACAGAAGCACATCACCCAGACTAGGTGATATGCTTTTGAAAAAGATCATTAGATGGTCAAAAGGTGTGGCCTATGCACGTAACACTGAAAACGGGTGTAAACTTCTTCGTTCCCAGGGTCTTCGTTCCCCTTGAATTACAATCTGTATAACCACAGCACCAAACCGATGAGAGTGACGGATCTTTAGTAGACCTGGATCAGTAGAAATTTTAGAATACAAAATATGGACGGCACACTGATCCCAACGGCAGATATGATCAAAATCAAACAAAACTTAATAAGTGGACTAAATTATTTTGAACAAAATTGCCTTTTATTGCAATACAAACCTTCCTCAGGGGCTGAGTGGAAAAAATATGTGAAAAGAAAGCCGTTACAATAAAAATTTAAATAAAGATACGTAACGCCCGCGCTAATCACGGCTCGCGGCTTTGCCACTCGCCACTCGTAGACAGTCCCGCTCGTATGTCACACCCGCACGTTCACCTGATTTGCGTTCTTCCCCACGGAATTTCGAGCAAAAGAGAGACTACTCGCAGTCTACATTGGAATGTGCACTATGTTGCAAATGTAGTGCTACGACAAAAGTTAAATCTTTGAAAGCGCGGTTATAAGATCTAAAAGATCTTCTTGTTTTTTTTAGTTTTGTCGGTGACCAGACCAAGACCTCCGTGCAGTCAAGTCTTGGCCGGGACTTTGAATCACACAACCTGTAATGTTTATAAGCCAAAAGCTTTTGAAACATCAATACACGAAAATGTTACACATACTGTTTTCTTTATTGTTTGTGAAAAATCTTTTATTTTGGTTTTATGGAAGCGTTCAAGTTGAAGCAAAAGGATGTGTCAGAACGTGCAAGGATTAGGTCACTAGTAGGGAAATTACCACCGTACTAAAAATAGCTGTGAACAGCGTAACTCTTGAATTATGTGACTCGCGTGACAACTTTGCTAGCTCCTTACTCGTAAAAATAACCGATTAAATTTAATCGTGACTTTAACGAGAGAAAACTGTTCTTTAAAGCATTGTTATCAAATTGTTCGTATCGTCAGTTCAAGCTCAGACATATCCTAGAAAAAGTTCCATATTAAGACCATTACGTCATCGAAGATTTCACCATAACTAAGGCTTATGGTGCAATCGGCTTCAAGGGGTAAACAGTTCGTGTGTGGCCGATGTCAGTTGTTGTGCTACAGATTGATCAGTTGACTGCGTGTCTATAGTCATCAGTGAATCATCAAGGACTGCTTGCAGACAAGTGTGTGTAATACATTTTTCTGGCTTTATCGAGGCGCTGGATTCGAAGGGAATTTTAGGTATGCGTTGCAGGTTTCACTTTCGCTAGGTGACAAACAATATCCTGTTTACTTTGCAAGTTTATTCCACCACAAGTATCGGTCATTAATTTAGTTGCACATTTGCTAATATTTCTTGTGGGATTAGGCAATTCAAGTGAATTCTTGGGCTTTCTCATCGAAGCGAGTAAAGAGGTTTGAAGGATAATTAAATATTTGCTGAGGTTAACAAGAACTTGCCAGAACTTGCGAGGGGAAAACCCTAACAGCTCTAAACTTAACCGTAATAAGACATCCTAATACACTTGGTGGTTTTAGCTTTCATTGGAGTTCAGAGTTATAAGCACACCATCTATTGTGCGACGAAGTTAGTCTTCCCTTACGTCTTTTCCTTTGTATTTTGCATTGCTCGGAGTCGGACAGTGTGAGTAACCGTGATTTCCAAAGCGCGGTTACAACCGCGCCGCGGTTCTTGTTTGCTTTCAACTCGCAACCGCCCTCAGCTCTGGTTGTGAGTGTTGGTATTTGCATAATTAACTTGAAAACATTCTTTCGTCTATTTCCATCAATATCAATCCAAGATAGGGGTACTAAGTTACGCATTTAAGATATTTTCAGAATGAAAGGAAATTCTGGACTCCCAAACATCATTCTTATCCGGTTGCTTCCATTCAATCGCCATCACGCTTGCCGCGAATTGCGTGACTTTTGCATAATTGTGCAGTGATTTGTGTTCAACTGCAGAGTTCGCTCGCGCCTAATGAAGGATGATACCCGCAAGTTTAACTCCAGAATCTGTTAGAGTATGGAAAGATCTTTGCTGTAAATGTCATTTTAAACCTAGTTTAGGTGCCACTTTTGATATTTTGAGTCTTCTTTATAGCTAATTATTTATTCATTTTCACAAGCGACGCAGTGAGGTATCTTGGATTTGTTTTGCGGTTATCCAATTTTTATCCAACCGTAACGAAATTTCGGTGCAAAGCACTTCGGATGTACCTGAATGCTGTGGTCTGGTCGATATGGAGCAATACGTCCTTGTTATAAGGCAGCGCGATCCGGAAAAGTCACGAATTTTGGTTACTGAATCGACCAAAAATCTCTCCTCAGACAGCTGAAGTCGTTTCGGGGCGTAGCAAAAAAGAAAAGCAGAAATTACAACAAAACATATTGGTTTTAGTATATACACACTAAGTCCTTTTCGTCCAAAAATATAAAGGCTAACTTTTTTCTGACCCGAAATTGACCGGACCGCCGTTAGCGGGACAGCCACTTAACCATGATCATTTGATCTTGTTGCCTTCTTACCCGCAGGATTTATGGAAAATCAGTCATATATTTCAACTGTGGACGTCGAGCAGCGCAATTTCATCCCGTACTAATTGATGTTTCTTCTGTGAATGCGCTCGACCAAACTGATGCAAAAAAACAAAAACCATACCAACGTTTCTAGAAAAACTTATCGCTTTCAGTCTCGTAGTGAAGCTACGACAGTCTATGAAGAAAAGCTGGACCATAATAAATACGATATTCGTGATTAAGAAGCAACAAACCGTGCTTGCAGTTCAAATCAAAAATTATTTTCATTGTATACTTCAATCTTTGTTCCTGAAGGGCCAATACTTGAAGCCACTAAAAACATATCTTGTAATAGAAACGAGCGAAAACAAATTATAAGCATGGCATGGCAAATTACAGAGGTGTCAAACCATGCAAACCTATGAATTCTAAAAATATCATGCTATAACATAGTCAAGCGACTCCACTCTACTCTCCATTCCTCCTCACACGGTATAAAGTGCTCCTCAGAAACAACGGAAAGGTTGAAGTCTCTCAGGGAACGAAAATTAAAAGAGTGCACAAATCTCACGACCACCACCACACCAAAATGACCCATATATATCTCAAGTGTGTAAAGGCTTGACCTAGCTATTTAATATGCATATTTTTGTTTTAAGGGGGGTTGAGTTTGTTGATGGTTTTCTTCTGTGCTCCGAGAGGTTTTTCTCCGGGTTTTCCGGTTTTCCCCTCTCCTCAAAAACCAACATTTCGAAATTCTAATTCGATCTTGGAATGCACCGAGGGACATTTCTTAACGAGTTCTTGTGAACTCCTTAGTGCTCCGTGGGTAAACAAATAACATTTACATTTTTTACATCTCTCGCAATAGTTTTTTGTTCTTTGTTGTTTTAGCTCTGTGGAGTGCTATATAATGCTGTCTTTTGATCATGTCTACATGTTAACAGAAACGGGTACAACAGTGAAACAGCTCACGTTACCTACTAAATGTTTAAATATCTCTAAACGAAAATGACCTATACCAACTTAAAAGGCAGATTTACAATTTAACAGTGATTCTAAACAAATTGAATTAAAAACAATTTAGGAATTCTTAGTGCAAACATCCCCCATTTCAAAAACTAGTATTATGACGTTATTAATCGACAAATGTCACGAGACGCTAAAAAGCCACTCTCATGTTGTCAAACAAGTGAAATTCCATTTAATTCCTAATAAATGAGAACAATAAGTCATTTTATACTAAAAACATTGCACTAAATTCAATTCTTTGCGGGTGGTCGTCTGATTCTAAAACCAAGCCTTAAGACACTTGAATAGGGCAATCGCTTGCAATTTCCAAAGAAACGTAAGATACTCTCAGATATTTAAATAACACTTTCCTTCAAAAACCTGTCAACATTTTTCTCAGCTGCCGCGATTATAATCGAGTCATTGCGTAAAATAAACAATTCACGATACAGTCGTTTAATTTTGTTATATTTTTACCTTATCAAAAAATATTCGATACCATTGCAAAGAGCACCACAAAATAAGCCATCTGTCCAACTTCCAGTGCAAACTCTCACATGGAAGTGAAGAGAGCGTTGTTTAGAAACATCGGTATTTATTATTCTCTTGTTATTACTCTCGCTTTATCACAAACCACGGTGATCATCACTTTTCAAGGAACATGTGTATGTATCTTGATAAACTACACCACATATATTTCGCCGCCAGTTTTCGATCAATTTTCTATAATATTACAGCTCAAGGAAATAAGAAATAAAACCAAAAGGTCGAGGCAGCAGAAAGCAAATCGTGATTTTTAAGAAGATTACATGTTTTAATTTTAAAGACATGTTTCGATGTTGCATCATCGTCAGTTACATAATATTTGAAAAAAACCGTTGGACTATATAACAACCAAGCGAAAGATACATAATTGATTATGATTAAGTGACAAAAATATTTGAGTGAGTTACAAAGTGTGAAAGAACATAAAGCCTAAAGCGTAAGTGTCAGGTTGACGTGATGAACTTGTTGGTTTAAATTAGGCTTTTCCCAGTTTATATGCATAGCCTCCTTGAGTTTCAGTGAAAACTTAGTTGGGGCGGAATCAAGGATTTCGAAGCAATCGGCAAAGCAAGATTGACGGCAACGTTCTGAGCTTAGTAAGTCTTTGAAAATGTGTGAGGACTTGTCTGAAGAGAGATGTTCACGGACACGTGTGGAAAAATTACGACCAGTTTCGCCGATATAACAAGCATTATAGCAAGCGCAAATATTATGTAATTGACGATGATGTTCGCAACATGGAAATATGTCTTTAAAATTAAAACATGTCGTAACCTTCTTAAAAATAGGAAATAGGCGACAAATAAGCGCTACTCGTTTTAAGACATAGTACGAATTTTAATTTACCTAGTCCTTTTAATTCGTTGTAACTGCATTAGTATCGATAGTAGAGCTCATATGGGTTGTACATAGTTTGCTCTGCACTAACGTTTCCTGAAAGCTCTTCAATATTCTCTGCTTCTAGCGCAGTAAATCAAGAGGCAAAAACTGAATTACACAGCGCAAACGTTAACACAAAAGACTCTATAGTTAGCTAAAAAAAAGCGAAAGTCCATTTTACTTTGCAGGAAGAATTTCCATCTGGAATTAACACCCGTGCGAAATTCTTAGCAGCTGTGGTGTCGGCTTTTAACAACGTTAAACGGGACTAATGTTGATGATCGAGATGCTGTAAAAGAGAACCGACTGGATACTAATTTTAAGTGTGTGCTAATGATTACAGATTAAATCTAAAGTGTTCAAATAGAGAATAGCGAATGGGAAAACTGACCCATATAGGAAATGCACATGAATAATAAAGTGAAATCAGCCATTGTATTGTAAAAGAAACTATGGAGTGATTAGAAAACTAACCGCATCGATTTGTTCATCGGCGCTAACTGAGAAAAAGCAAAGCCTTATCGATCACTTAATGGTTTAAAACATCTTAAGTGATTTTTCGTGCCAGCTAGCTCATCAAAATCTCAGCAAAGCAAAGTGGAATTCGCGGTTTCGAGGATCGATCAAATCAATTCAAATTTGTTTAACGTGGGCCACTTTTCCTGTTTCCTATTTAAAAAAAAAAAAAAAAAAAAAAAAAAAAAAAAAGACATCCTCCGTAATTTGAAGTAAGTCATGTAAATTCGTTTGAGGCTTTTTAGTTTTGTCTACACTTAAGCTTAGCGGGAAGTTTATCCGAGGAAGAAATTGAGGTTGTTTCATGATTAGCGCTGCGATAGCCAATTTTTGCCAGTAATGTTTTTCTGCCCAGCCGTATCACACAATGTTCATTTAAACAACCATCATATCTACCTGGGTAAACCTAAAATTAAGCCTACGTAACAGGCGAGGGACATCTTTTAACTCGCTGAA
The DNA here is from genome assembly GCA_019787425.1 of Platygyra sinensis. Taxonomy (NCBI): domain Eukaryota; kingdom Metazoa; phylum Cnidaria; class Anthozoa; order Scleractinia; family Merulinidae; genus Platygyra; species Platygyra sinensis. The sequence goes on along the minus strand of JAHPZR010012567.1, from coordinate 11,279 downwards.
AGTGGTCGAGCATCAAAGAAGTCACTAGAAGTAGACGAGTGTTTTTCCCTACTTTTTGAGTGCTCTACCACTTCCAAAGTGCTTTACAACAGAACAAAGCACGGAAGACGCTTCTTTATTTGTTTATTGGTAAAGAATCCATTATTTTCCCCACAAGTTCGACTGAATTTTGAAACCAGAATGTATTTTCCACACGAATAAAAGTGGTGTCAGCGTGCTCCGGTCTCTGATAAAACACGGTCAAAATAAGCCAATCACAGGCCTTGTTAGAATTGCTCAAATAATTTGATTGGCTAACGAGACGGCATCTGTCAATCAAAAGGTTCAGTTTCAAGTGGATTTCGATAGGAGAAGTTTACTTTTTCAGAGGGCCTATTCACATGGAAGTGGGGGGACGTAACCAATCTATCCATACAATCTCTCTTTTTTACTTGATTGCGTTCACATTTTAGGTGGGGTACCCCAACAAAGAGGGTTCCTTGGCCAACCGGTCCGGGTATCCCGCTTCGGTGGGGTGAGTTTTCTCTGCGTAAAAGCTGTGGAGTGCGGTAATCCGCCTAACCGGGGTAATAAAACCACTGCTCCAAAGCCCCCACCCCCCCCCCCCAAAAAAAAAAACACACACACACGGCAGAAAAATATGGCTGCCAACTGCTATTAGCGCGTCGAGTTATTTCCACGATTTCACCCTCCAAAACCACAAAAACACTGATGAAATTGACTGAGCTGGCGACAATTTAAGCGTGGAATCCGATAGTTAGGCTTATCAGGGTAATTGAACTGGTTTTGCCTCTGACAACAACATTCAAGCGAAAAACTGTTTTCTTAGAACAAACGAAGAAAACAAATGTTAGTTCTTTGTTTAAGGAGTGCTTAGCGCCCGCGTGATTGCATTTTGGACCTAGCTCACCCTACGTCCCCGGAGTTTATGTAAAGACACGGTATTAATTTTGTTTACTACGGGTAGGTAAGGTACTTCACCTTCCCTGGATCTCCCGCTTCTATTTCAGAAGAATCTCGCTGCATTGTGACCGGTAAAAAGTAGTTTATGTATGTAGGTCTATACAAAACATGAACTTTTCCAATGGAAGTTACAAAACAAGGAGCTCAATGTTGCGGATGAAAATGCGAAATGCAGAGTTGTATTTGAAAGGAGCTCATGCACATATTTACTACTTGCAGCCTCTTGTAGCAAGATTGCCAGAACTAGCAAATAGACTACCCCACTGGTTCTACTCCGAATACACGACAGAATATCAAAGGAAGCTTTTAACTGATCACTCGTCGGGTGAGCGATGATACGAAGTTGTTGACGTTCACTTCGCTCAGATGATCGCAGATCGCCAGTAAATGAACGAGTGTTACTACACTTCATCCAAATGTTGTTTGAGCATTTTTACAAGTATAAAGCATCTCATCGTAAACAGAGACAGCTCAGTTGGTGTTTCCTGTCGTTGTTTTCCTTCTTAAGTGCAATTTCTGTCTTCTTAACAAATCTGTCTTTTATCAAAGCATTCGGTAGGCTGAGACTTTGCTTATTTCTTATTTTGTTGGAATCTAGTAAAACGTGTTATTTAGTACACTTTTAACGCTTCTAATGTTAACAAAAGTCACAGGGCGAGTTTAATTTGGGTCAAATTTTTCAAAATTCAAAGAAAAAATTTGAAAGCCAGCTTACTGTCATCAACCCGTGCTCTGTTCTCTGATAATGCACGCTGTTTAAGCCAAATACCTTTTGCTCACGACCAGAAACTAATCACATGTTGAATAGGCTTGCCGCATCCATTTCGCAACAAAAAATGTAGGGGTAACCACGCGTTTTTTAAAGTTATTGATCTTTTTTGAAAATTTTTACGGTGCCCATTACATTTTTTCCTGTCACCTCCCAGTAAGTAAGACATTTGCGTTTCTGCGTGCGCACTACGCCATCTACAGGTACATGTTTGCAGTTGGATTTCAGTGCAATTTTCGAAAGATAACAGCTAGGTTTTCAGCTGGAAGACGTTAACAGTTAGTGGTGAGCGATATGCTGCTATTCTGGTGTTCCTGGTTTAAGTACAGGTTCATTAAAATCGATTTGGTAACCGTAGGAAAATTTTGCTGTAATTTTAGTCGTGTGCTTGGTGGCGTAGTTGATTGCGTCATTGTCAACCCCAGCTTGCGTGATGCGTGTCAACCCCAGCTTGCGTGATGCGCAGAACGTGTGCGCACTAACAAAAGTAGGCACCGTCCTTAACTGGTTAATAGGGAACTTAAGCAAACCACGACGGCAACGGCAACGGGAACGTCGCTAAACAAAAGGTTTAATGAGGAGAACAATAGCTGTGCACGTGTGTTATAAATCTTTGTACATTTCGTTGCCGTTCTCTGCCAAACAACAACGTGAAATGACCAAGTTTCGCGTATTTTGGAGAACTTAGGCCACGACGGCAAATATTTCTGATTTCGTTATGGAATTGATCGCTGACATTACATATTTAGTTTGAGCACGTTTTTAGACAAATTTGCGCTCTGAACAGGTTCAGTTACCTACGAAATTCGAGAGTAAAATTTAAATCCATTTTTTGCTAGGCGTCGTCTCTGGCGTCGCCGTCGTCAGTGCTTAAGTTCCCTAATAGCGGAGCTCCGGCGGCCCTTCGGCCCGCCAAGCGGAGCCCCATAACCATTGTTGAAAACAGGGCAGAATTGTTCGGAACCGTGTTAACGCTAGCCCAGGATTAAAATTTATTCGAATTATAACTTTTTATTACATAAACATCAGTGTTTTATTAGGATTTCTGCCACTGAGAAAATCCATATATTTTCACATGTAAAATTACGATAATTTCACATGTAAAAATATCATTTACTATGGTTACCATAGTTACTAAAATGATCACCATTGCTATGGTTCCATAATCCCTTAAAACGTACTTAGATATGTTGCTGTATGATCAATACATCATCGGTGCCTCCTCGGAAATCTTCGGAAATCTTCGGAAATCTTCGGAAAATCTCCGGAAAATCTTTGGAAACGTTCGCCTTACCTTCAGAACAATTTTGGAAAATCTTCGGAAATCTTCGGAAAGCGGTCGGAATTCTTCGGAAATTCGTCAAAAACGTCGTCATTAGTATGTTTATGTAATAAACAGACTAATACATGGGCGCTTGGAGATATGGAATTTATCTTCGAGTGTTCACATTCGATATCTCACTCGATATCTCACTCGTTCGCTGCGCTCACTCGTTCGATATCGATGTGAACACTCGAAGATAAATTCCATATCTCCGCGCGCCCATGTATTATTCTCTATCTCTTCTATACCAAAATTTTTTTTGCTGCTTTGTTTTGTGTATATGGTGATTATAAAACTCAAAACAGAAAGTCTCACAGTAAACAGAAAACCTCACCGCTACGCTTTTAGGCTGGCCTAAATCTATATATTATTGCGATATGTAGCAGCTTTAGTATCAGTAAAATAGCTGAAACCGGCTGTACATTATTTGATATGTGCAAAAGTTTCTTGAAAGTTCGTCGATATTGTCTGCTTCTAGCGCAGTAAATCACGGGATTAACAACTGAATTGCAGAGCAAAAGCGTTAACAGGAAAGACTCTACAGCTAAAAATGTCTCTGGTGAACTTATAAGAGGTAGAACAAGTCTAAATAATGTCATGGGTATACTAAACAATAAAACTTATCCAATGACAAATGATGTAGTCTTTAAAGCTTTCTTCTGCTTTAAAAGCCTTGCCTTGGCAGACTGAGTGGTGATGTTTCTTAGCTGGTTACGAACTTCGTGATAACTAGCAATGCGGCAAAAAATAAGACTAAAACTGGCCAGGAATATTGCCAACCCTACCAGAAAGTAGCCTAAAAAGAAAATCTTGTAACGAAACAACAAAAGTGTGAGGAAAACCAGCGACCACACTAAAACAACACTAACGATTAATCGACGTTTGGTGACAATATTACCGTACGTAAAAGGAAACTTTATCGATATATACCTCTCGATGCTTATCAACGCCAAATGTTTTAGCGAAATCAAAGAAAAAGCTCGACTTAAGCTTCTTGCAGTGTGTGAAATGATGCATAACTCTGATGCGGGGCTGCCAGTGAGGCGGTAGATTAGTTCAGCAATCAAAAATGGTTGTCTTAAGGCACCAGTCATAACGTCAGTTCCTGCCAACTTGACTTGTTTCCTATATCTCCTCTGGGAGAATAGGGCCGTTGACTTGTCTCCTCCAACCCGCTCGGTCTCTTGCAGCAGTAGCAGCTTCGCTCCAGGTGGTGAAACCCATCTTCTGCCTTTCTCCTTCTACTGTTCTTCTCCATGTTACCTCTGGCCGTCCTCTGGTCCTCTTCCCTTCTGGTGCCCAGGTCAAAGCAATGCGTGGATTCTGTTGGTTGTTCATGCGCAAAACAAATGCCCTATCCAGCGCCACCTCCGTCTCCTGATCTGTTCGCTGATGGTACAAGTTCTAGCTCGTCGCCTGACTTCCTCATTTGACACCTTCATCGGCCAGTATATCTGTAGCAACCTCCGTAGACACTTGTGCAGAGATGTGTCCAGTTTTGCTCCATCCCTCTTTGTCATTCTCCAGGTTTCACATCCATAGAGTAGCACTGCTATGACATTGGACTTAAAGATCCTGATCTTGGTGTTTTTGCTCAGTTTTCCACTCCTCCAGATCTTGGATAGTTTGTTAAATGCCCCTGTAGCTTTCCCTAGGCGGTTATTGATGTCATCCTCGGCCCCTCCATGCTTGGTTATTCTTGCTCCTAGATAGTCAAAGCTGTCCACGTCCTCTACTTCCTGCCCATCTATTACAACTGCGTTGTTGTTGTTTACGTTGATCCTCATCACTCTGGTTTTCTTGGTGCCCACTGAGCCAATCCTCTGGAACACTTTCTTCCTCCCATATTTTGTTAAATAACTCATGCAGGACCTGGATTGTGATGTCAGTATCAACCCTAAGAAGGTCTGCCGTGATACTGTCAATACCTGGTGCCTTTCCACTTTTCATGTCCCCCAATGCGCGCTTGATCTCCCCCCTTGTTATCTCTCCTATGTCAATTCCATTATTCACAACATCTGTCTCCTCGACCTCAGTAGCGACTTCAGGAACTGGCCTGTTCAGGACTTCTTTAAAGTGTTCTTGCCATCTCGCTTTAACTTCACCTTCTTTAGTCAATAACTTTCCTTCCTTGTTCTTTATCATTCCTGTCTTTCTTGGTCCTTCGTTACATAACCTCCTAATTGCTTCAAATACTCCTTTCATTTGGCCCTGACTTGCGCGTCCTCTGCTTCTTGTGCGACACCATTTATCCAGTCTTTTTTATCCTTCCTGAGACTCCTCTTCACCTCCTTGTCCTTTTCTCTGTAGTCAATTCGTGCTTTGTTCTTCAACATTTCCGATCGTGAATCTCCTATCTTCTTTTTCAGTTTCCTTCTTTCCTCGATCTTTCTCCAGCTTTCTGTGCTAATGCAGCTCTTACACTTCTTCTTCCTGCGCCCCAGTACTTTCAGTGCTGTTTCAGTGTAGGTAGTTTTGATTTTCTGCCACATGTTGTCTCTGCTCTTGGTTTGGTCAGCACTTAGCACTTAGATCTCTCCGCGCCAGGAGGCGCATAAGGCCGCAACCCTCGTCTTCCAACCCACTCTGTCTTCCGCTATGACTTTGACTTCTCTCCAGCTGTTCCACCCTTCACTCTTTCGCTCATTTTCCACGGTTCGTCTCCACGTGGTCTTTGGTCGACCTACTGCCCGTTTCCCTTCTGGTTGCCACCCTAACGCTACCCTGCAGTTGTCGGTTGCATCTTTTCTCAAGACGTGCCCGATCCAGTTCCAGCGCCTCCTGCGGATCTCATCACTGGTCTTATTTATTCCTGCAATATCCCCTATCCTCTCGTTGCTCACTCTCTGTGGCCACCGAATTCCGAGGATTCGTCTGAGGCACACAAACTGGAATGCGTCCATCTTCTTTTCCTCCACCTTTGTCATTTTCCATGCCTCGCATCCGTAGAGTAGTACTGGGCGTACTAGCGTCTTGAACAGCTTGATCTTCGTTTGGCGTCCTATACTCCGTAACCTCCATATCTTGGTTAGGTTATAGAACGCCCTTCTTGCTTTATTTAGTCGGTTCCTAATATCTTCAGTTCCACCACCATCTTTCCTGACCGTTGCTCCGAGGTATACGAATTCTTCCACTTCTTCGACTTCATCTTCTCCAATCTTGACCCTGTCCTGCCGTCTTGCATTCGATCTCATCATCTTGCATTTTGCCGCATTGAGCTTCAGTCCTACACGCCCAGCGTTCTCCACCAATCGATCCGTCTTGCTCTGTATATGCTCGTACTTCGACGAGATCAGAGCAATATCGTCTGCGAAGTCAAGGTCTTCTAATACGCTGGTGAAGTTCCATCGTATTCCATTCTTATGCCCGTGTGTCGTCTTTCTCATCACCCAATCTATTGCTATGAGGAAGAGAAATCCTGACATAACACACCCTTGCTTGACTCCCGTCGTGATCTTGATCCACCTCGTCTGTTCCCCGTCATCCATTACCGTACACTCAAAATCCTCATACATGATTTTAACCATCTTCACCAGCTTTTCAGGTATGCCGTACGACTTCATGATCTTCCACAAGCTTTCTCTATGGATCGAATCAAAGGCCTTCTCGAAGTCAATGAAGTGTGTGTACAGCGTCGCTCTCCACTCATTCACCTGCTCCATGATGTTGCGGAGAACGAAGATCTGCTCCACTGTGCTCCTATTCCTACGGAATCCCGCCTGTTCCTTTCTGAGGGCCTCATCCACTCCCCGTTGGATCCGATCGATTATGATTCGGCCCATGATTTTGCTCATTACTGGCAGCAGTGTCACTCCTCTCCAGTTTTTACATTCACTCAAGTCCCCTTTCTTTGGTAGTTTGACGATGATGCCTTTCTTCCAGTTCTCTGGTATTCTCTCTTCGTTCCATATCTTCCTGTATAGTCTTGTCAGTTCTTGTACTGCTGTGTCGCCGCTTGCTTTCAGCAACTCTGCGGGTATTTCGTCCATTCCAGGTGCCTTTCCACTTTTCGTCTTCCTTAGGGCTTGTCTGACTTCATCTTCCCTGATCTCTGCTGTGTCCATCTCCCTCATCTCCTCTGCCTCTGTCTCCACATCTGTTACAGGGTTCGAAGGCGCCTTCCTCACAAGCACTTCTTCAAAGTGCTCCGCCCATCTCTCAAGTCTCACCTCCTTGTCCTTGATTACTTCTCCATGCTTATCCTTTACGGCAGCGGCTTGTCTCATCTTCTTATTAGTTAGTCTTCTTGCCGCCTGGTACAGCTCTCTTGTGCGTCCTTTCTCAGCAGATCTCTCAGCTTCCTTAGCGATCTCTTCTGTCCAGTGTCTCTTGTCCTCTCTTGCCCTGCGCTTCACTTCTCTGTCCTTCAGCCTGTACTCTATGCGCAGCCTTCCTTTGACACGCTCTGATCTGGTACTGTCAATTTTATTTCCTATCTGCCTCCTTTCCTCTATTGCCCTCCATGTGTCATCCCTCAACCATTGCTTGCTCCTTTTCTTCACCCTTCCCAACACCTTGTCTGCAGTCTCTGTGTACACTTTCTCTATCTGGCTGCAGTCGTCATTCACGTCCTCTTCTACCTCTAGTGCTTCGAACCTGTTGCTTAACTCGATGTTGAACCTCTCTTTAAACATCGCACTATCCAGCTTTTGTGTGTCAAACCTGGCTTTGATCTTCTTCCTATTTGGATCTTTGTGGAGCTTCATCTGTAGTTTCGTTACTACGAGGTAGTGGTCACTAGCTGCATCTGCTCCTCGCTGTACTCTAGTGTCAGTGACTGACGTCCTCCATGTTCTCCTTATCATGATGTGGTCTATCTGGTTCCTTGTTTGCCCGTCAGGGGAGACCCACGTGGCCTTGTGTATGTCCTTATGGGGGAAGCATGTTCCGGTGATGACAAGGCCGTTAATGGAGCAGTACTCGCACAGCCTCTCTCCATTATCGTTCCTGCTCCCTAACCCGTGTCTCCCTATAACCTCCTCCATCTCGCTGTTATCGTCTCCCACCTTTGCATTCATATCACCCATGACGATCACAATGTCATTTTTGTTGCACCTGTCCGTTGTTGTCTGTAATTGGTGATAAAAGTCATCTTTCTCTTCTGGTGTGGCATCGTTTGTTGGCGCATACGCTTGGATGATGGTGATCTTCTTAAATCGTGAATAGAACCTTGCGCTGATCACTCTGCTGCTTACAGGCATCCATTCCATTAAGCTTCTCTGCGCCTCCTGTGATATCATCAATGCCACACCTTTTTGGTGTCCTTCCTCCTCTCCAGCGTACAACAAGGTGCTGCCGTTAGCGAGAGTGACCCGTCCAGCCCCTGTCCATCTTGTCTCGCTGATCCCCAGCACGTCTAGTTGGTATCTATCCATCTCTCTCGCCACCTGTGTGGCTTTACCTGCTATATACATCGTGCGTACATTCCAGCACCCAATCCGGGTAACTGACTTTGGCGTCGCCATTGACCTCATCGGTCGCTGAGCTTCCCGTAGGCTTTTACCCAGTGACGTCCTGGTGCTTCCGGCTGGTTGTCCGTCAGCAGCCACGGCTTCGCCATCATTGATTCGAATCTGATGAGTTGCGGTTTCTGTAATCCGTTGTTTTTTTTCCGAGAACAGGTGATTGGCCTGTAGCTCAACCCCCAACCTGGAGGACCAGGGGATCACACTTCGTCTGGTCTCTACCCTTCGACCTGTTCGGCATGGGTGGCCCTACCAGGA
>JAHPZR010012565.1:0-14892 GCA_019787425.1 Platygyra sinensis | reverse complement strand
GCAAAAAGATAAGAAAAGGAAAAAAGGAAAGACGAAAAGCCTAAAGATGTAGGTCACTTTCTTGTCCCAAAACTCAAAATCTTTATTTCTCCACGTGCCCAAGCAAAAATGTTGTAGGAAATGCATTTTTGAGAAAAAGCTGCGGGCGTCAATGGGTTAATACTCCTTCAAATTAGTTTACTCATAGTACCTGTTCTGCAATGTGCCGGGTTCCATGAATCATGCTTGTCAGGCAGCCATTCATGTTTTCAAAACCGAAACAGGAGTACACCCACAGAGGTCCAAAGAGACGTACAAAATAAACCAAATGGCGTAGCTGGTGAACATTTGCAGTCATTGCTTTTTCACCTAATCACACAATTCAGATATATTGATCTAAATTAATTGATCTTAAATTATGTACATGTAAATGTAACTGGATTAAAAGATGTTCATGAAACACCATCATAACTAAAATTTCATTTGAGGGAATTCTTGAAGGTTTTTTTAAACTAGTGCAAAATACTGATTTGCACCTGGGAGTTGCACCTTGAATATCATAATCCACTTTTCTTCTACATGTAAAGCCATCTACATCTAAAATCCTAAAATAGCCCAGAGATATATTTACCATATAAAGGAGCAAGCTCTTTGCAATACAGGTCAATCAAGTGATCTGCTTCAGCTAGATCATCTGTTGTTATGTTGTCACTGACAAGAAGGGACAAAGCTGAAAGCAACAAAGAGTAGTGTTGCAGGTACATATGGGGAAGGATTCCCATCAGCACTGGCAATGAAAAGTGCAGCAACCAAGCTCTGAATTCTGTAGCTAAGAAAAGACAAATAATTTATTTGAAGTTAGTTAAGATAACTATTAGGTTTTAACATTTATAGATCCATGCTACCATTGCATGGGCTATAATTAAGTTACTCCCTTGTTAGTGTTTTGATATTTTCAGGGTTCTATAGAATTAAATTACTTAATTACTTAAGTAATAGAGTAATTAAAACACTAAATGGGGGACACTTTAACATGAAATATTAAAATAACAAGATCTACAATACCTTTCCAATGGGCTCTCTCAGCAAGTGGTCTGGGTCTTCGAGAAACAATATCTGGAACCCGGACAGAAGTCAGGCGTTTGTCTACTGCAGCAATCTGTCATGTCAGAGTGAAAACAAAAATAATAAAGTTAAATTCTTTTGTACAGCTTGGAAACCAATTAAATCCATACACTGCTTGTGAGGAAATTTCCAGAAAAGAAAAGTAAGACAATAATAAATTACTTAAGATAAATATATTTTTTTAAAAACCAAAAAAGAGCATGAATGTGGTACACGTAGACTAGTCAAGAGAAAAATGAATAACTTAAGGAAAATATTCATGTTGTCAATGTACAAAGACCCAGTTTCTAATCCAACAGTACATGCGTAACAAAATTAACTTGTAACCAGTGAGATACCTTATCTCCAATATAGAAATCTTTCGTCCTATGCTCTCCACTAAACCACAAAGCCAGCAAATTTTTCACCAGGCCAAGGCAAACTCCATGCATCCAGTCTGTGACAAATCCTTCCACTAGATTAAAGTCTTTGAAGAGCATAAATACAGAGGCACCTTTGACTCCTTTTACCTAACATTTAAAAATATCCACACTCAATTTAAAAATATCATCATCATAAGATTTAACTAATAATACTTATGAGTTGTGACTTGATCGGAGAGAAAAGAGCTGCCATTACTCCACAAAAGGCTTTTCATTTTACTGGAAATGTTACCAAACTGTTCACTGTACTGTTTTGAAACAAGCACCAATAGCATCAATTACATACTGGTTTTCCTGATCTTGTTGCTTCCAGAGCACATTTAAGCACAGACTTGTGAGTTCTGTACTTCATGTTTGGATTATAAGGCCAGATCCTGTGTAGGTTGTTCTCCTTTACAGTTTCTCCAGTATCAAAACAGGTCGAACAGCCACTCTCTCCATTGTACTGTTTCATATTTGTAACCAAGGCTTTGGCCTGAAGGTCTTCAGTTGATAAGAGCAATGTAGCATGCACCCTTTCTTCTCCTGAAGTGGTGGTCACAGAAATTCCTAGGAGGATAAATAAATAAATAAATAAATAATATCGAACTATTACTAGTACCGGTAGTTTAATAGAAAACTAGCAGTAATAGAAAAACAACGAGCACTTGACTTTCCAAAAGCATATGTGGATAGCAGGTCTACCTAAATGCTGGCCTACCATTACTGTAGAGATTCGAAATTGAATCAATCACTGGCCGTCCAAAAGTGAGCATGTTGGGCTTTTTACTGGAGCACCATAAACCAGCCAGAATGAGATACTTCTTGGACTGCCTGTAAGGTACAAGTTTGCCACAACTTCAGTAAGTTTATAATCTACCTGATTTATTTATTTATCAATTTATTTATTTATTTATTTATTTACATAGTTATTCACTTACTTATTTATTCATATATTTATAATTTTATACCTGCAAGGAGAGAAAAAAAGTGAAGCCTTGGAGCCAGACTGGCTCATAGCATCAGCTACATGTATAAGTCGTGTTAGCTTACACTTGGTAGCACTAAGATATCATTGAAATTATTTCATTTGGTTACTTTCTTCAACACAAATTCTTATACTTCCCTCAATACATTAATTCCTTTAAGTTTTGTATGTAGTGAAGTGACTTTGATTATGGAGTGACCCGACTTCTAGCTTAGTTTAGGTGAAGTGACTGGGGCCTAAGTGACCATGTGGGGAAGTGACCGTACACCAGTAGAGTAGCTGGCTTAAGTTCATAAATTAAGGGGAGATTTTTGCCAGCAGCCCTGAGTACAGACACTTTTAAAGACCAAGGCAACAAAAGTAATAAGAGTGTTTAAAATACAGTCAAACCTTCACCCAGTGCTTAGTACATGTACATTTCTGTTATAACCTTTAATAAAATAGAGGCATTTTGTAAATTTATAACTGTTGTTTCTTTTTCATGCACTAACCTCAATTCTGGTGGAAGTTCATTGATCATTAGGAATATTGGCCATAAATTCTGCTTTTGGGAGGACTTGAATGGGTTAACACCATCAGTATAAAATGAAAATGACAAATTTAAAGGGTGATCTGATCCAAGGAATCCTCCAGGCTTCAAAAGATTCTTGTAGACCGATCCACTATAAATGTCTCGCAGGTTCTTGTCAGTCAAAAAGTCTTGACTGAAGCGGTATCCAAGATGTTTAACAAATTCAGGATCTATAAAAACAATTGCAAATCAAATGGACATATTCTTGATTTTCATTAGATTACAGGGCCTAGTGCATTCTTTGATAATTTCTAGCTATAACCTTGCATGTTCATTGTTGATTGATGAATTATAATTCTGGTGTTCCTAGAGGTTGGCCCTTTTATACAGCGATCTGCTTGGCGACAGTTATTTATGGAATCAAGGAAATTAAATGTCAGGAACTTTGGCTCTCATATGAGAAATAGGCAAGTTCCTTTCAGTTTTTTTTCAACACTTACCCTTGTAAAGACGACATAATTGATCACAGAGATCAATTTCCAAAAACTCTTTCACTGAGGCATTGACTAACAATAACTAACAATAATTTATCATTGTAGCACTGTGAATTGCTTGATTTCTGTGAGGGTAGGAACTAATATATTGCCCACAACATGAATTTAAGTTGTTTATATGGACATCTTAGACTACTGGTATTCTTAAAATTAATTGTAATTTAAACTGATAGGAAACTGATGAAAGTGACATTGAAATGGACCTATACAGTGACTTGGAGAGTGATGTTGTTGTTACTGATATCCGGCCTAAACAAGCGGCATTGAAAACAAAATTGCAGGTAATTAAAAGGGAATTGTGCACTGTCTAGCTGTAGGTCATCAAAATCAAGAGTATTTTGCTTAAGTACTCTTTAGAATTTTAATTTCATAATAAAATTAATTCAAAAGCTTGTGAACTTCTATCAGAATGTAAGCATCAGCTACTTTTAATTTCTGTGTTTGTTTGATCTAGGCTGAGTCTCAGACAGATCAGCATCATAAAAAGCCGATCAGCATTAATGCTGATGCTACACTGGAAAGCGGAACCGTTGTCCATAAATTACAGGTAATTAAATTTAAAATTGCTAGTTGGTCATTAAGTGTTTTTCTTCTTTAAAGCTTATCTGTCACAAATGAAAGGAGTTGGCATTTACTTACATTTACTGTAATAACCGTACCTCAGAAAATAATAACATTGCATCATAAACGCATCTTTTCTCCATTGTGTGATTTTAATTTATTGGTACGACATATCTTCAGGAAATGTTGGCCACAGCTATGAAAGGGATTAATGAAAAGTTTGACAGGATGGAAAAAGCAATTGAAGTTCTTGTGGAGCAACAAAAAACAAATGAGAAAAAACTGGACGAACTAATGGCATCTAAGGTCTTCAAGTCAAAGGTAATAGTTATAATTAAGGACTTTAATTTCAGGGCCACAGTCAAACCAGTTGATTATGAAAAAGATATTCAACCTGTAACAGCTGGCAGACAACATTTGCTGTGTTACAACCTGCCCAGTGTTAAGAGTAGCATTTTGCCATGTAATAAAATTAAGCAGAGTCACGCTTTCTTCTTAGCAAACGCTGAAGCATTCTTCATCAGAGTCAGCTTAATGACTGTTTTCACTGTAGAGTTTGTTTTTAACAATTTCCCATCTGTTTGTGTTTAGACCTCCAGACCCCTAAACCTTGTAGTGAGCCATTCACCACTAAATAGTAATGGCTCAACCCTGGTAACCAGCCAGCCATTGGAGTCCACCCCAGAGAGGCTGAAGCAGGCTGAGAGTCTTGACCAGCAGAGCAGTCCAGAGTCAGTGAACAAGGACACAGGTTTGTGTAGTAACAATTTAGTAACATTAAGTAACCTTTCTAATCAGTTAAGGTCAACAGTGTATGGTTTTCAGTTAACAATTACTACCGAAACAGGTAGACCGTGAATTCAAAGACATTAGCGTGGCGGTTGACTTCGGCGGCAAACATGTACGATTTTGGTCACATACCTTTGTTTGCCAGACGAAAAAGGTGAACGCATGTGGTCACATTCCAGTGCATGATTTTAAACAATGGCGTATTCTGTAAACAGCAAAAGGCAAACTCTAATTCGCGGGAAATCCATACATGAAAGCTTTAAGGGAAGTATTTTAGACTCCATCATTGTGGAATGCAATATTTAAACTTGTTACAACATTGATGTAATCTATGTATTTCACAACATATCCATCTTTTAGGTTACATTGGACACAGGAAGTTTGATGTCACAGCTTCCCTTTCTGTAATCAAGAGGGCAGAAGAACAGGCTAGGGGTGTACCAAAATCCCTAGCCTTCAACCTTTTAAACTTCTTGGTTGATGCAAAAACACAAGCCGAGTCCAACATTTCTGGGCAAAATGGTAAACAACCACTGGACAAGAACATACTGGGTGCTATTCAATGTAAGTTATCATCTTTGGTATTATTTTAACAGATATTTGTGCTATGATAACCCTCAATAATTGCAATGCCATGACTTATATATGCCTGGACTAATTGAATATAGTGTTGACTAGTATCAAAGAAACTTGGTCGATCAAATAAGTGTTCTGTAATATATTCCCTTCTTATAGTTAGGGCACTTTAACTGATACCATTGAACATTTATGTTCCTCAGCTCATCTCGCCTCTCATTTTGGGTGGAATGAAGAAGAGAGCGAAGCAAACTGGAAGAGGGAACCTTTGAACTTGAGGCAGAGGATTGCAGACAAATGTCGCAATTTAAACAAAAAGAAACCCAATAAATAACATTTATTATTGATGACAATATTTTAATTGAAAAACAGTATAATAATTGTGTTTTTGCTGTACTTTTTTAATCTTTTTGAAATATGTTTCACATTAGTCTGTACACTTGATGGATTGTATGATAAGTTGGAGAAATATAATGGTTTATTTCCTTGAAGTAGCAATGTTAGAATCATTTTCATTTACTACAGCATCCAAGTCAAAGAAATAATACTTAACTTGTTAAGATATGCCAGATTATTCTGCCTGGGTCCCCCCTGGGATACTAGTTTAATTCCCACCTGGGATTCAAGTTTATCCCACCCGGGATGGTAGATGTTAGCATGTAGGATACCAGATTATCCCGCCCGGGATCCCGGGTGCTTGATTGGGAAACTTCAATATTCAATATTTCATTAGTTTTATATGGGATCCCACCTGGGATCCTGGGATCCCGGGTGCATGATTGAGAAACTGCAAAATTGTGGGATTTCCAAATTTTTTTTTTTGTGGGATCCCACCTGGGATTCCAGGTGGGATCCCGTTCCAAAATCCCATATCGGGATCCCACCTGGGATCCCACCTGGGATCCCACTTGGGATCCCGGGTGGGATCCCAACTAAAATTTTGCATGGGTTTGTCTTTGTGTACTCGTATTCACAGTAATCTGGGCCAAACAGATTAGTGAAGAGCTCATCCATTCTATGAATCCACTGTTGGTCCTCTTCATTCCAGTCCATTCGTTTTGCTTTCCAGCCACACCCTTGGTAGTAGAATAGCTCCCCTGAATACATATAATAATATAATAAATTATATTTTCATAGTACCTCTAAAAAAGCGATGAAGTGACTGATTCTGTTAACCGTATGGGTGGACATGGTATGCATACCAGTATGATGAAATTCAATAATAATTTGATATAATTTATATTTCCCTGTTTACATTCATTATCTAAGGCGACGTTGTGCTTGTAATGTTTTCTTTTCTCTTTGTTCTTTCTGATCAAGTTTTGTTTTTTCTCAGGGTTATGGATCTGAGACACAGAAAATACAAATGTAAAGGTTTGAAAATTTCAAACACTGAACAAAAATTTAAACCTCAAGTGCATGCTCCATCATGTATGCAAAAAGCAAAGGGATGTAATAGAGCTCATTCCTCCAAGGATAAAATTGAACCTTAAACATTCATCTGTAGAACGCTGCCATTAAATTTCATTAATTCTGATTTCGGCTTTACCTGTTGTTATGCAATGCTTAGCCTCTCTAAATGCAAGCCTCATGTTCAGTAGCATCTCTGTGAATAGATGTGTGAGGATTTGGTCCACTGCAAACCAGAAAAATAATGTGTGACATAAATGACCCTGATATATCTATGTAGGTGCCAGCTCAAAGTGGAAGCTGAGGTAAAAAGGTCTTTCATGTATGGCAAGAAGCTTATAAATATTTCACCAGCAATAGATTATTTCCCAACCCTACTAGGCTGACTATATTCATAGCGAGGACTTAGAAACAAGGAAGCAGCTGGTACATCCATGCAGGGGGGGGGGGGGGGGGGGGGCGGGGGGCTCTTATATATAGACATTTACGTGTATGAACTAAGTTGAATGGAATCACACGTACATGATGAGGTGTTGCCTGATGCATCATGAGATGTTGCCCTTGTGTAAAGCTGTCTTTGGAGTTTGTGTGCAGCTTCAAAACCCTGGTTTGATAAATGTCGCAGGGAGCGATGCATTCGAAAAAGCATTGGCACATGCTCCACCGTAAGGTGGCCATAATCTCCTGTTCCTAGGCTAGAGCCAAACATCTCCAAAAGGAGGAAGCCCCATTCTTTACACTAGAAATTAATAGGAAAAAAAACACTATAAAATCACACAAAAACTATCTTGTGTTTCCTTTACATAACAGAGAATGCAATAAATTTAACCTAAGAAATGAAGGGCAATGGGTTGCAAAAGTGCATGACCAAAAGGTGTTGAGATGGACACTTACTAGGATTTGTATCCATGTGCAGGGTTAGCTGACAGTCAGAGCAGTGCCAGATTACAGAACATGAGGTCACTGGCTCAATCCCAGACCAAATAACATGACTTAAAAAATTATAACTGACACTTCAAGGTACCCTCTACTATGCTCCGATACAAAAGAAAAGTGAGGCAACTCAAATAGAACAAAATAGGAGGACAAACCTTAATATCAAAAAGGTCAATAAGGTGTTCTTCGCTCTCCTCGAACCCACTATCTCTCATGGTGAATGCTATCTCCTTCCATTGCAAGCACACCTGCAAACAAGAACACACATTTGAAGTTAGAGCTTAGCTTCAATTATAGGGTATTCTGATGTTCCAAATCAAACATTAGCCTGTAAACTAGAAATCCAGTGAAAAACAAATAGCTCCCTCCCTTGCCTTTTCATGTTTCTTCTACACCATGAGCTCCCTGACTGAAGACTAGTCCAACATTGTTTTCTTGTGCGTTGAATTCAATAAAAGGCATGAATAATGTTTAATACTAAAAAATGTGTTACATGTGTAACCACATACCAGTAATTTGTTATAACTCAAACCCCTTTTGAGATGTATCACAACCCACTGAGTACACACATGAATATAGTTATTTGTCAGAAGAAAAAATCCTATAATTTCTAAGAAATGCAGTATAGAAATTTATACAATCATTAAGTATAACCTTTACAAAGAACTCCTTAGTCAATTGGCCTGCATAACTGCTGAGCTCTTTGTTGCTGTGCACTACTATTTTGCTGTTCTTTCTGGCTTTTCGTTGTTTGGCTGTAGGAATTTCTGGCTTGTATAAACTCTGAAAGTTGCTCTCCATTTCCTGCTGCTTTCCTTTCCAGTATTTAATTAGTCTGGCAAACTCAACACCTGCATCTGTATGGATATGCCGCATGTAATAAAAACATCAATTCATTGCAAGGTAGGTTTTTTTTTATATCTCCATAGGCATTTGCATTCCAGACAATTAAGGCACTATTTAGGAACTAATCCCCAGTATTGTAGTGTCCTTTGAGCATTTATTATTAGCACATACAAATATCAAGGTCATGTATGACTGTTTGAATAAATTTTATGGTTACAACAGTAATTTAACCACAACAAATTACCCATAGAAAACTAGAAATAACTTAATGTTGATGGTACCTGAATTTTCAAGGTTTATCTCCTCTAGACGTGTGCCAAAATCACGAATGAAAATCCCACTCTCCAACAATTCTGTGTAATACTGCAAAATAGTAGTCTGAGTTTGTAACCGACATTATTATGGCAATTAATCATGCATTAACATAGGAGAAAGCCACGGTTGTTAAAAATCAAAATGGTGACAGTGATTTCATTGACTTATAATTAAAATGTTTGTAATTTAAATGTCATCATTCTGTATCTTGGTCTACTTATGTATAATGTCTCCAGCCATACATGTAGTTATTCAGTAATAATATGTGTGGAACTTATTTTTAGACTAAGCCATTTTTAGTATATTACTTATAAGTATCATGCTTGAACAATACAAAAGAAAAAGTAGGGATAAAATGAGAGACAAACCTTTTGCCGGGCCTCACAAAATGATATTTTGTTCAGGATGCACAATTTCGCTGCCTCAGGGTCCTGGAAATGAGTTTCTAACTTGGAAAGTGGCAGAGACTTATCAACAATGTCTTCAATTGATGACAACATTTGTCGCTCAGTACCTCCTGTAAAAATAAAAAGGTGCACTAATTTAAGAATACAGTTCTGACCGGCATCACCATTAATTTTTTATCATGCCTGAATACATTAAGCATTGAGCAATTCCATGCAAACTTTCAATGTGGTTAACTACCCTGATTTGTCAAGGCACTTAAATTTAAAATGTTACCAGCATTCAATGTCTTCCCTAAATCCCAATCTTTTTGGCAAACCTCTAGGAATGAAAAAGAAGATATTATGAATGTTACACTGAACTGTATGAGGTGCGCCACCCGCCAGTCCAGTGAGAAATCAAATTATTAAAGAGTATGATTTTATGTATGTTACACTAAACTGTATGAGGTGCAACACCCGCCAGTCCAGTGAGATATCAAAATATTAAAGAGTACGATTTTATGAATGTTACACTGAACTGTATGAGGTGCGACACCCGCCAGTCCAGTGAGAAATCAAATTATTTGTAACGAACACTATATCGAGGCTTCTCTTAAATCTTGATTCTTTCTGATTCGCTAATTCGTTGCTTGGCAATTACGTCATTAGCTTATACACGTGGACGTATATAAATAGTGTTAGCGGCATATTCCCGCCAGTTTTGAGTTACGTTTATCGTGCACAGTACATGTGTTAAGTGAAAATTAAGTTTAAGCTACCCTTGGCTATTTAGAGTGCAAGCGGGAACCGATGTGTAAGTACAAGCTATTTTTCTATGCTTGTGTTTAGTATAAGCTTTTTGTGTTTAGTATAAGCTTTTAAGTTTCGCGTTTGAGCCTCTACCTTTAGCCTCGGTTTTCGTACAACAGCCTATTGTTCTAAGTCCAACACGTGGCAGCGCCCACTTTCAAAGTTTTATTCCGTCTTGTTTTAGTGTTAAATCTCTATAGTATATACTCCCCTTAGTTTTTATCTAGCGGCTTCCTACAAGAACACCCTGGTAATTCAGTATAGTTATTCTCACATCGCTTACGGTGGCGGTCATGCAAGCACGCTTTTATCGCATCGTGCAATTTTGTTGTTTTCAAGTTAACAGTATTGTTATCCATCGTATTGGGATAGTTTACCGTATGTGTATATGCTTGGGATCGCTAATGATTTTAGTTGTGTCCTTACTGTGAAGTCCTTTACTGGAAGCGTTGTTACACCGCAGTTATGATCGGAATGTTCGCTATTATTGATTCGTGACTCTTGTTGTCTTGTATCTGTTATTATCTAGTAATTAGTTTATTTACTGCATTGTATTTCAGTTTACGTTCGATTATCGTCCATTATCGTCAATTAAATCACCGTCAATCAGGGCTGATTTTCCGCGATCTCTGGGCCTTAATTCGATTAGTAAAGCATCTCCCACACGCTATCCTCACCGCAGAGAGTTGTTTGGCAGGTGACAGGTTTGCCCTTCAACAGTTGCTGTGAACCTGGCGTTACATTATTAAAGAGTACGATTTTATGAATGCTACACTAAACCATATGACGTGCGACACCCGCCAGTCCAGTGAGATATCAAAATATTAAAGAGTACGATTTTATGAATGCTACACTAAACTGTATGAGGTGCGACACCCGCCAGTCGAGTGAGAAATCAAATTATTAAAGAGTACGATTTTATGAATGCTACACTAAACTGTATGAGGTGCGACACCCGCCAGTCCAGAGAGATATCAAATTATTAAAGAGTACGATTTTATGAATGCTACACTAAACTGTATGAGGTGCGACACCCGCCAGTTCAGAGAGATATCAAATTATTAAAGAGTACGATTTTATGAATGTTACACTAAACTGTATGAGGTGCGACACCCGCCAGTCCAGAGAGATATCAAATTATTAAAGAGTACGATTTTATGAATGTTACACTGAACTGTATGAGGTGCAAGTAAGATTTTTATGTATGTGACTTGCAACCATATCAAGTGTACCTGATGTCACATTCCAGTCAAGACTATAGCAGGCTTGAGTCTACTATTAAGTTACACTTACCAGAGCATGAGGCGAAAGAAATGTTATTTCGCTCTGCAGCTACCTGCTGTCCAGGCCTTAACTTAACTGTGATACGATCTGCCTTGAAATTAGCTGGACCATATTCAGAGAGTTTCTGATTGCAATCTTCAAGTGATCCAATCTCATAGGCCACCAAGCCAACACTCTTCAGCAACTGCTCTGTGTTTCTCATTTTGCAGTGCAAAGCACAGAGACTCATTGACGACAGTTCTTCATCAAGGATGCATGTCAAATCATCCCTCAAGCCTTTGAAACTAATTATTGAAAACAATACAGTATGCTTTATAAACATTTCTCTAAACTGTAAAGCTGTTTAATGCTATCACTCCCAGCAGTAGCTAATATGAAAATTTGAGTAAAAGTCTTAAAATATATTATTATTAAAAAAACGACTTGTACTGTAGCTGTCTTGAAACTACGTGATGCAAAACCACGAAACATACAACTGTGTTAAGTTACACAGCCTGTTTCTTATAAAATGTCTTCTCTGGTTTTTCAACAGTTTCTTTCTCCGTGTCGCCCCGAAGTAAATGAGTTGACACACAAGGAGGTGAAAGAAAATAGAACAGAACACTCTACACATAAATTGCGTGTTGGAATGTGGCGCGAAGTTCAAAACCGCCATTTGGTATAACTTTTCATTTCCGGCCATTTGAACCTTACCTTACAAATGTAAACTGTTAAAAAATTCTTTTCAATTTTAAGCAAACAAAATCGTTTTTGTTAGTCAAGAATAATATCAGTCCATTTCATAGATCGTGAAGTGATTTTGTCAATGTGTTTTCGTAATAAATGCATTGTTGCAGTTCGGGCGAAATACAGGATTACATTTCAAGTTTGATGGGAAACATTTTACTTTATGCATCATGGCAGTTAACGTTGTTAAAAAAAAGGTCTCCTGAAATTCACTGCTTGAATATCATGTCAATAAAATTAGAGGTTTATGTTCCATTAAAGCAGAAGGAAAAAAGGAAAGAAATCATTTTGCATGTTGTAAGTTCTGTTTTGGTATTTGATGTGATGTGAAATTAGAATTTATAATCTAGATAACACATCATCAAATCAGTGCTGGTTTCTAACTTTGACAGTGCTCACAAAATTTTCTTACAGGAGCTTGATTGGCTAGAATGGCTAATATTATCTGTTGAAACTTGAGTTGTTATAGACTGTTATTCTGTTATTCAATAACAAGCCTGCTATTGGTTCTAATGGATTTGTTAGCTGATAACATTAGCCTGTTTCCTGACCCAAGATAAGCTTGACCCTGATTGGCTCTAATGGTGGATAACAGTCAATAACAGCTAACACCAATTAGTCCCAATTATATTGAATGAGTCCCAATTAATTTGAACAAGTGTTGTAGGTAGGTATGTATGTATGTAGGTAGGTAGGTAGGTAGGTAGGTAGGTAGGTAGGTAGGTATGTATGTATGACCTCTTCTTCATATGATGCCAATGTGGATGTTCTCTTTGTTAGACTTGGCTGGCAAAAACTTAATCTTCAACAAGAATTGAAAACAGCCACTATGGTCTATAAATCCCTGAATGGTCTCGCCCCTGATTATCTAAAATCAATGTTTACTGATCGGAGTGCAACATCTACCTATTCTCTTAGGAATTGTGAGGGCAAACTAGCTCTTCCACTCCCCCGCACCAATTTTCTAAAAAAACAGTTTCAGCTATAGTGGTGTAGTGCTGTGGAACAGCTTACCAACCAATCTGCGCAAGCACAAAAGCTTGCTAGTTTTAAATCCGGCTGTAGGGGTTTCCTTTTTGATAATGATTAATTTAATCACACGGCATTCATGGAAAGCAGGCACTTTGTTATTGTTTTTTTTTGTTATCATTAGATTTTACTAGTTGTAGATTAGAATCTTAATATCTTAGCAATGTAATTAAGGCTAGTTTAGTATTTACTCTAAGTGCTGATGTTTTATCCGTCTATAAATAAAGTTAAATAAATAAATAAAAGCTCACCCGTTCGCTGGACATCCATCCGTTCAAACGACTTGAGTAAACCATTGAACGGCTTTGATTATACCTTCAGGAAAAAAATATCAAGGCATACGAGCCTGTTCCTGTTCTCAAACTCGTGTTTATGTCACCTACGGAAAAAAGCCCTCTGCTAGCTGAGCTAAACATACGGTAATCAAGGAAACTTGAAAGTCGCCTATGGTAATAACAATTTGTAAACAGTGAAATTTCCTCCATGTCACCGAAAAAGAAAACAAAGCAAACGGGAAACTCAGTTTCTAATTCAGAAAGAAGCGAGAAAAATGTACTGTTGCTAAAGTGTTGTTGTTAAAGGTCTTTATCTCTGTCTCAATCTGTAAAGTTATTTTGAGACATTATTGATTCACACGTTGGGAACGGACATCAGGAAATGTTTCATTTGCCCAAAATTGGGGCCAAATCTTTCGGAAATGGAAGTCAGGACATTTGTAAGGTTAGAGTAAGTTATTTTGAACCATTTGCTGGCTTATAAGGCTGAGATCATCCAGAAACAAGCTTTATTTTCGTTTTTGTGCCAAACCCCACGCATGAATAAATTATCGACTTGTTATGCTGTCTGCTCTTGTTTTTGTTTCGTTCTCTTTTGTAGCTGTCAGAGGTCATTTTTTCGCCTAAATCACCTCAGAAAAGTTTCAAAAAGATGTTGCCATTCAAAGTTTTGGCTCCCAAGCAATAATCCTGAATATTTTGGACCAAAACGGCGCTTTGTGTGGTTTTGGGTTGCTAACTTGTCAACTCGGCTATTGAACAAGATACGAAAGATCAATTATTTCTTCTGCAGGTTTTGTTCGATATTGCTGAAATGTTAACGATGCCAATTTGTGGTAGTTGTCAACGTGAGAGTGATATTTTGCTTCGAAGGGAGAGCTTTGAAGATAGTTTGTGTAACGTGTGGGTTCGGTGTGAATTCGTAATCTGCGGTTAAGCTTATGTTCAACTCCAAGAAAAATAGCCAAGAAAAGTCATACTCTTGACCTTTCAAACGAATATAAATTAAAATATGCTCCGCAATTAATTTTTAGTGAGAAAACATGATTTTTGACGAGCGGTGTTTCTTAGTTTTTTTTCCGCGAGAAAAGTAGTGACAGGAATGAGATTTATTGAGCGAAGGTAAACAAAGAACAGAAACGTCACGACTGTTCGTGAAATGTAACAGCTCCCCAAAAAAATTTTTGTCGTTTTTTGCTCGAGCAATTTGAACGGCCGATGAATTTCTTTCTTGAAAAGATAGCTTGAGCCGCTCAAGGGGCTGATGAATTTCTCGAACAGATAGCTCGAGCCGTTCAAACGGCTGATGATTTATTTCCAACGGAGAGCTCAAGCTGTTTGAACAGCTGATGAATTTTCTCGAACAGATAGCTCAAGCCGTTTGAACCTTA
>JAHPZR010012564.1:2500-11777 GCA_019787425.1 Platygyra sinensis | reverse complement strand
CTGGTACTGAAATTGTTCTTTTTCTATTTCAGCTTATTTATATGCAAAGAATAGATATGAATGATATGTAATAGTGATATATTACGGGAAAGCGATGTTGAATCGAGTAGATAGGATCAGACAAGGCTAGATAACGCGTCTTAGAGCAAACAATAACGAACCAATCAGAAGCGGGGCTGACCGGTGTGCTTCACGCGCAGTTTAAAAGGTCATGCTAGTTGGCTGTGACTAGGCTTTGTACATTTTGCTTCTATTTCCCCACTAAAAATTGCTCCTCCTTAATGCTCCATTTTTTCCACTAAAATGCTCGGTTTTCCCCAAAAATGTCACTAAAATACTCGGTTAATGCTCATACATAGGGGTTTTAAATTTTCAGAATAATAGTTCAGAGTGCTTAACAAAAACGTATACGTAGTATAACAAGTTAACAACAACCTATGTAACAGTTTTAAAGCACCAGAAGATAATTCTCGAAATGATCTGTTGTTCTATTAATTCTTTTTCCCCTTTCTGTGCTACTTAAGTGAAGAGGTTAAGTTAGTCTTCATTTTTTCGTGAAAAATAATTTTTATTTCTAAATTCTATGAAAAAAAAGTGTTAAGTCTCCGGAAAAATGCCACTAAAATGCTCGAATAATGCTCAATGCTTCTGTCTCTCTAAAATGCTCGAAAAAATGCTAGCATAATGTACAATAGCCTAGCTGTGATTGGTGATTTTCGATCCGTATTTTTTGTAGCTGAGAAGCCTTCATCCGAAAACTTGTACCGTAGTAAATATTGACAATCGCCCTATTCCGAAATCGGAAGTTTGGTTTTTGAAGGTTAGTCGTGAAGAAAAGCCAGTTCGTTGGAAGAAAAAGCCAGCTCGTTGTTTCGAATCAAGTCGTGACTAATGCTTGCTGCGGTTTTGCGGTTATCTTTTGCGGTTTCATCTCGCTTCTGATTGGTCGTGAAACAATAAACATTCCAAAAATTTTCTCTGGTGTTCACGGTTTTACGGGAAAGACTTTAATTATTATCCATCAAATATTTTCACTCCTGCGTCACATTACCGAATATTCCTCAGCTACTGAACTAGGGAATATCCGAGGATACCGTATTCAGTTTTCCTCGAACCATGCTCTCGGAAAACTGTCCGCTTCTCGGAACAGATAATGTCAAAACTGAAAGCTAGTATTCATACAAATTTTCCCTCAGAGTGGGTCCTTGGGTTTGTAATAAACTACACTTAAATTTCAGAGCTTTAGCGCGACGCGACATTTACATGACGGCCGAAAGTGCTGTCATGTTGGTTTAAAAAAAGTGACTTATTTCGGGGTGTTGGCTATCTGAGCAGTTCATATATTAGAAAAAGTATAACTTTAATGCTCTTGAGTTCCTCAAGAGATAAATTCACGCTTTTGTAGCAAACCTCAGTGGCAGACGTTTCTGTTGGCTTCTGGTAGCCATGTTCGAGCCCGTCTCGATGGGCTCCAGCATGGTATCTCCATACATATCTCTACAATTTTAAATATGGGCAGAAAATTTCTCCGCGTATCTTGCTTAAGAAGAATTGCCGTGACCTGAATCGCTTGGCGAGGGGCTCTGCATAGTTATCTTACTTCTTTTTCCTGATTCTAGACTTTATCTATTGAACGGTTCGATATGTTTTAAATGGCGTGACACTGAAAACCAGCAATTATATTTATTATCCTTCAAATGTTTTTGGCAACGCCATGGATAATAGAAGCGACAGTCGTTTTATAATTCATCGCAACGCGCGCAGATTTGAAAATTCCGGAATATTTAAAAACTATTCACTAAAGTGGGAGGCACGGTGGCCTTATGGTAAGTGCGCTCGACTCCGAAGCGAGCGGTCCGGGTTCAAGCCCTGGCCGGGGACATTGTGCTGAGTTCCTGCGCAAGACACTTTTCTTTCACAGTGCTTTTCTCCACCCAGGTGTATAAATCGGCGAATTGTTGGGGAAATCTAACAAAATTGCGGGGGAGTGACCTGCGATAAACTAGCATCCCGTCTAGGAGAAGTAGAAATACTTCCAGCTGCTTCATGCTACAGAAGCCGGGATAAGCTCCGGCAGCTATGAGCCAACCTTGGCTCCAAGGCTTCAAATTTACCGAAGTGGAGGTGAATAGCGGTGGACATTTACCCAGCCGCGAAGCAGCGAGGTAAATATCCACCGCTAGCCACCGATAGTGATGTGCATAGTTGATTTAGTACATACTAAAATGGTGGGATAATATACGCTACAAAAATTGCTATGGGCAATTCCTTCACTTGTCGGGGATGCAAACCGGGACGTGACTTTTCTCACCTTTTTTCCTCTAGCTGCTCGGAGGTAATTAGCAAAGGACATTCGGAGTTTGACTAGCCAATGAGAGTGCACCTTCAACGCTATTCACTGTTTTCATTTTAATTAATTAACCTACCGTGTCTTGCGAATTTTTGCCAATTAGCGTGTTATCGTTTATTCTAGAATTTCCTCCTGCCGTCTTCAAACAGTATTCAGTTCTAAACACTCTTATCTTTAATTTGAAACATAGCTCACCTGATCCAACTGAAAAAAAAACAAACAAACAAACAGACAAACAAAACAAACAAACAAACAAACAAAAAAAACACTCCCAGTCGTCTTCAAGATATGCTCTGATACCCTTTTCGAAATTCCTCGAGCCACTTTTTTTATTTCCTCCATGTTGGGACAAGATTTTCGGCCCAGCACTTGGAAGAGTTTCGCCGCCAGCCAAGTCCGAGTTCACACCTGTGGTGTGGGCAGATTGTGTCTAATCTCTACTACCGTATATCTGTTCACTTTCCGATTCGAAATATCTTTTGAGCAATTGTGTAAAGTAACAATTTCAAGACTCTTGCCTTTACCTAACAGTATCAAACGAGCAGACCGCTCCTGTTATTCTCTGAAAAGAGCATAAAAACGCCATTTCTGCGCTGCGTAGCATGAGTCAGGCCATGGGAAAAATTATTTTAACGGCAATCACAACTTGGTTATAATTAGCAACAGTCTATAACAGCAATAACCAAATAGTTCATTTCAAGGCTTTTAGATCAAAAATTGCGTAGCCCTTAGTGATCAATGATGAAATCTTGATTCTTTAAACTTTAATTTCTTTACAATTAGCGTGTGAATTAAAAATAGAAATGGTATCAATTGAACCGGAAAAACAGCGTTATTCACCAGAAGAAAAAATACTGAAAATACAGTTAACGCACTGCATATGCACTGTTCACATTAAAAAAAAAAAAAAAAAAAAAAAAAAAAAAAAAAAAAAAAAAAAAAATCATACAAGTTAGTGACAAAGCAAGCATGCCATCAACCGCTGTATTTTCTCGAGAAGTAATAGATAGCAAAACTCCGCATCAACTAGAAAATATATTTCCACTGAGCTCAGGGCTTTGGGCTGCAATGATAGAGCTATTTGCCATGGTCGGTCGCGCAATCGCTTGTCTGATTTCACGAAAAATTGCAATTTTGAGCGCTATCTCATACCACAATCTCATACAATCTAATTTCCCCAGAAAAAAAAAAAAAAAAACCATCAGCAAAGAGCTCATTTATTATGAATTATATGAGATGAATTTCATTGGATTTGTGATAAAGGTAGTAGGGTAATTATTTTTTGAAGTTCGCTAGCAATTTCCTTGGAAAAGTAGAGGGCTTTCGTTTAGGTCCCACGCAATATCTTATTGTTTTTCAAATGTCATAGGAATTGTAAAGTAAAACTTGCAAAAGTTTTAGAATAAGCTGATTGTAATTGGATGTCTTCTGGGGTTATAGTTACGGCGAGCCGTTAGCTTCAAAAGGCCTAATTTTTGAGCCATTTTTTCCAATACCTGGCTCCGAAATCGAGTATCGTCATTTTCTGCCGAAACAAAAACACCGTTTGACAAATGAACCACACAACGATAAATAGTTCAATATGGACCACTAATAGCCAAAGTTTGAGTGATTTTGAAATTTGCCGCCCAATTTTTGATTTTTCTGAACACTCACTGTTAAGTCTTTAGGAAGAACCTTCTTTTATTTACAATCTATCAAAATAAAAACTATTTACAAAACTTTCAATATCTTAAGGCGGAAGCAGTAATTTTAGGGCAAACATTGATATTAAAGTTGGTTAACTTAAAAATTGTGTAATAAGATTTCCTGTCTAGCAAGGCAATTCCAAATAAAAAAAAATAAATGAATGATGATAAATAATTCGAAACGATTAGTCTCCTAAATCATGGAAAGGTTAATAATTCATAGTTTAATGGATCAAAATCTAAAACGACGCCGCGTGTTCCACGCGAGATTCCACGCGCGCCCACCGAAAAAACACAGAGCCAAAAAAGGTTCCCTTTATGCCCTTTTGTCCTGAATGACCTTGTTTTGTCCCTAAAATGTCCTTTTCGTCCTGTGTTGTGGCCTTTTTGTCCTGTGTTATGTCCTTTTTGTCCTTCTCATAAAAGGCTAAAATCCGCTGGCACTGTTTTATTTTTGCTGAGATCTCGAACTGTTAACATGACTACTAAACGCGTGTGCCGTGATTGCCCAATTCCGAATTGCGGAGCAAAATATCTCGTTAGATTGTGTAATCATCTCACAGATGTACATGGATTAGATTATATCAATCGAAGGAAGTGGTTACAAGAAACGAAATTACAAGCTAAGGTTAAGAGTGATGATCTATCCAGCAAAGAGGAGCCAGGGATTAAGACCATCAACAAGTGAAACACGTATATCAGTGCAGGAAGAGGAAAAGGATACAATAGTCCGTCAGTTATCAACACCAAGAAGAGTAAAGAAATCACTGAAATCTCTACCAAGAGGCGTTAGAAAATCAGCCAATAACATCAAACATTATAAAACAACAGCAGATTCAGTTCCTGATTGGCTCACTTTGTATGGAGACGACGAAGGGCCGAACACAGAGCAGAGAGCTTAGTAACCCCGCCTGCAGTATCAGTAGCTTGTCACACTAAACCGCGTCCCATAAGCTCCACATTTAAACTGCTTGTTTTAAAGGCGGCGCTCCCCTTGCCGTTCAGTTTGCTGTCAAAGCTCGTGCTGTTCAAATCAAAAACAAAATGTCTTGGAGCGACGGTTACAATTACTGCCTCCTTCAACGACGTAATGGAAACTACAATTACAATTACAATTTACTTGTCACGATTCCTAAAAAGTTTAACACAACGTTATGGGCACGCGTTTAAAATCACCTAAAATTTTCAAAATCTGAAGTGACTCTGGATACTCTTTAATTTTGCATAGAGTTGAATACTAACCATGCTATAGTTAAAATATTGCGGGGGTCACTGGTCTTATGTTGGACAATAAGCCCTTTAAAGCCAAGTATAGTTAAAAACTTTAGAACATAAGCCCTTAAAGCCAAGTTTAAGACTGTTGTAACAGGGTTATATGTAATATAATGTATTATATTATTATATGTATGATATTATATGTATTAGGTTCGTGTTGTTATTATAGCATGAACTAGAAAAATGAGATAGTGTTG
Organism: Platygyra sinensis; assembly: GCA_019787425.1. Taxonomy (NCBI): domain Eukaryota; kingdom Metazoa; phylum Cnidaria; class Anthozoa; order Scleractinia; family Merulinidae; genus Platygyra; species Platygyra sinensis. The sequence continues at coordinate 6,267 of JAHPZR010012564.1, read as the reverse complement.
ATTGATCATAGAAAAGTTACTCAACATGTTGAAAACTGTATTGAGCCAAAGGTGCTACGGGATATCATTTTGGGGCGCTGTGGTGTTCTTAGTTTAAATGCCTGGCCCGGGTTGTCCGAAAGGTAGATAACGCTATCCACCGTATGAATCGCTATCCAGTAGGTAAGTGTTGACAAAACAAAGCACGCTAGACTCTGAATAGTGATTTATAGCGGAGCTTCCGGGTGCCGAATTCGCCAGAGCGGGACTCCATACCTTTGAAACTCTAATTGGTTATATGCAAGACGACTGGTTTATCCCAAGTTGAGGAAACCTGGTTTCACTTTCAGGTCTGCTCGCCATTTAGTTTTCTCTTTAATCCCATACTATTTCCATGTTGCGTTGTATATATTGTATCAGAAGCTTATCACCTAGAAGCGATCAACTCCAACCATTGCTGGGGTTTTTCAGCGAGCCAATCAAATCTTACTTCCTAATATGGAGTGTTGCACACTGGTACGTGAACTGGCTTTTCCGTGAATTGTTATACATTCGCGGTATTTCGCGGGAGTTGTAGGCTGGATTTCCGCCGCTCTCTCTTGTGTAGGGTCTACCCTGCCCGAGAAGAGACGGCTGGACGCGTGAGCGGCAATCCGTGTCTGTGACGGAAATTCTCAATTTAAAAAATTCTTGCGGCGTTCTGGTTACCAGAAATGTCATCCGATGACAGTCATCGGCGGGCCCACATGACGCCTACGGCTCGTAACATCGGTACGTGAAGCACAGCAGATTTATCATATGATTTACCTTTCCCTTTCTCGGAAAATAAATCAAAAAAGGTGTCATGTAACTGTAGCGTTTGTAAAAGAATCCTCGAAAGGCACGAAACAGACTCGACTCAAGCATCCACAACTTCTTCAGCCACGCTCGACCCAAATAATCAAAAAAGCTCCCTGATCCATTCTGCGGACCCTGTTGACAATGTCAACTTCCTACAGCGCTTACCTGAGAAGGCTTATGGCTTGAATTGTCCTACCTTATTGTGCGGTTTTAAAAACACGCACTCTGCAATAGGCCGCCATGATTATTTAAACAAACTTACCTCAATCCGCTGATTCCATATTTGGGCAAAAAATATTCCGTGGCTCGGATTGGTTGGCTGAAAAACCCTGGCATTTTCCGAACATATAAAGAGGATTTAGATGCTTCTAGGTGATAGGCTTCTGATTGTATATATGGCAAATAAAGAAAGAATAATGAATGAATATCATGTATTTGGTTGTCACACGAATGTCCTCACGTCCGTAAAACTTAAGCCTAATACCATTGCCATAGGTCTATACCATTAACATAGGTATATCTTTGATACTGCGCATGTATTTTATGGTTGATTGAAGGAAGGAGTACGTGCAAAGGTAAAATTTCAGCTTAAATTAGCCCCTTGTGCGTTGTTACTTTTCTTGCGACATATTCTTGCATAATCTTCTCCTGCTAATTTCTAGTTGATACATTGCAGGCCCGTCAACCCAGCTGCCAAAACTAAATTATCTTGTAATACTCCCCACCGACGCAGCACAACACTAATTTAGCCCCTTTATAACCCAACTGCACTTCGTAGAGTACAAATAACGCCCAAAACAATTACAAAAATCACGCGGTATTTGTACTCCAGAGGACCGGCATGAATTTGCCATAAAATGTAATTTGAATGTTCCTTTCATCACATACTATGGCCTGGTTAACGCAATCCCAAAAAATTGGAAAGCTCATCTTACAAAACCTATTCCAAACGTCACATACGACACCACTGTAAACAGCCTAAGAACAAGATTTTACTCTCTTTTAAACACCGTCTTCGTTCCTCCTATGCTAACAATTGAGAATTTTTTTACTAATCAAGAAAAACAAATCCTCTTTTTATGGTTAATTATTATAAGTTCCTGTGGAGAGCGTTTCCCCGAGCGAACAGGAACCAAACAACTTTTCTTGGAGTCAGGTGACCATGAAGTGAAGGATTTCTTACACAGTATTAGAGGAAAACGATTGTTTGTCTCAACACAGTCTTTGCTCGCTGCTGCATTCTCGTCCCCAGAGCCTACGATCCTTCGAAAATCGGGTCTGGCCAGAGCTCTCGATCCCAACCACAGGCCAGAAGGATCGTAGGCTCTGGGGACGACAATGTCGCTGCTGAATAAATTCCGTTGTACTGAGTAGTTAAAAGATATCAATATTGAGTTTTATAGCTGTAATTTATTGATCCTGACTCTTCTAATTATTCGCTTGTTCTGTAAACCAGACTTCCTACAATGTTTGACTCTATAGTACGGAAAAGTCCATAATACTCGTTGAGTGTTCAGGCCTTGTTTAATACATATGTGCATCGCAAATTCATGTTTAATAAGCTGGAAATTGGTCGTTGCTTAAGTTTGCTTGAGTACTGATCGAAAATCCTGGGAACAAAGAAATCTTTAAAAGAGCCGATTACACCGGCACAGGTGTTATTTTAAGTTTAAAATGAGGCCCTAATTCTGCCACGGGGTCCTAGAACTTTGTTATTCTTCGAAAATATTAAAACATAAAGAGGATCAACACTAAACGGAAAATTTATTGATGCCCGACCTTGACTGTTCCTCTTTGGCTAGCCTTATTATCACATTTCTTGCAACCATCAAAAATTGATCGCAATACAACGTGCAGCCGGCGTATGTAGCGATGTCCATGTTACATTAGAACTCTTTGGTCAGTTGGAGAAAATTCGCATTTTTTTACAAATCAAATATATTTACGGTTTTATATAAGTATTTAATGTCCTGGTTATATGGGCTGCCTCAATAATTTCTTGTAGACCTAAACAGACAAAATTTGAACTGAGCTATGATTTAAGAACAAATTGCACTACTGTGGCACTATTTAAAAAGGTTGCTAAACCAAAATAAACTAAACACTGAGCCACCCGCCTGGAATATTTGATGACCTGATGTCCTTGGAATTTCCGTGTTTTCAACTCTTTTCTTTGGATCATACAGCAACGAACATGGTTTCCGAGAGTTAATTTCTGTTTCAACAGGGTCAACAGGGTCTCCTTAATAGTAAGCTACTTTCAAATCAAACATATTTACTGTAATATATTACTACTTTTTATTTCCTGGTTGGGCTTCGTCAACAGACAGATTTTACTAAACCTGGACAAACAAGCTCTATAATTAAAGAGCAAAGTGCACTACTTCAGCTTGTTTTTAACGGTGGCCTATTTAAAATAATTTGTGTATAAATTAAGCTATTTACTGCCTAATGTTTTACTGAAAATGAAAACATTTAATGAATTGCAGATGGTTAAGCGACAACAAACTGAGCAGCCTCCCGCCTGGAATATTTGATAACCTGACGTCCTTGAAACATCTGTGAGTGTTTCTATTTCTTTTGTCTGTATCACAGAGCAACGAACACAGTATTGAGATTCCTCGGGTTGGGCTGCGTAAGTAGATAGTGTTTTCTAGACCTACAAAAACAAAATAGCAAGCTATAATTAAAGAGCAAAGTGCACTACTTCGGCGTGTTTTTCACTGACCGCGACCTATTTAAAATCATTTGTGTTTAAATAAGCTATTTACTGCTCAATGCTCTGAAATGAAATCAAAGTTTAATGGATTGAAGATGGTTATGCCAAAACAAACTAAGCAGCCTACTGCCTGGAATATTTGATGACCTGACGTCCTTGGAATGGCTCTGCGTGTTTGCATTTTTTTGTTTGTTTGTTTCGATCACACACCAACCAACATAGTTATCAA
>JAHPZR010012563.1:10000-18091 GCA_019787425.1 Platygyra sinensis | reverse complement strand
CAAAGAGCAAAGTTTACTACTTTGGCGTGTTTATCACTGACAGCGACCTATTTAAAATCATTTGTGTTTAACTAAGCTATTTTCTGCTTAATGCTCTGAAATGAAATCAAAGTTTAAAGTGGTACTGCGACCAAAAAAACATTTCTTTTTTTTCTTTGGATTTCAAAACTATGTTAACTAAACAATAACTGACCCAAGTTTTAAGTTCTGATTTTAAAAAGACACCTGTTTATTTTAACTGGAATTTTGTTATTTATTGGTCCGCCATTGCTAACTTTAAAATCTTGAGAGAGCTGGGTCGAGGAGAAAATGACGTCAAAGACTCACTTGTTTAAGAATGCTATGCGTGTGTACGCGGATGAATTAATATGCAGCACGGGAGTTTTGGGCTTTCAGACTTTTAAACACGTGTTTTGCGTGTATAATAAGTTGCGTTTACACGCTGAAATTTTAAGCTAGTGAGTAAATGACGTCATTTTCTCTAGACCCAACCCTCTGAGGTCTAATCGGTGAGTTTTGAACGTGAGTAATGGCGGACCGTGAAATCCAAAACTTACACTCAAAATAAACAGCCTTTGCATAAAACTCAAAGCTCAAAACTTTGCCAGTTAGGTGTTAAGCGAACTCGCTTTCAAATTCTGAAGGAAAAAAGGAAATGATTTTTTGATCATAGTACCACTTTAATGGATTGAAGACGGTTATGCCAAAACAAACTAAGCAGCCTACTGCCTGGAATATTTGATGGCCTGACGTCCTTGGAATGGCTCTGCAAGTTTGCATTTTTTTGTTTGTTTGTTTGGATCACACACCAACCAACATAGTTATCAATAAAGTCACCGTAATAATTCAACGTAATTTTACTTTTGGTGGGTCAGTAGAGAGCGTATCAGAGGGCGTTTACTAGGGACGGGGCGTATATTATTAGTGATAAAGAGTGGAATATAATGTGGAAACAGAATTCAAATATTACAGGGACAAAGGAAACTATGGTGAGAAAGGATTAAGTGACCTGTCTTTTAGCTTCTGTGTCACTTTCAACAATAACATGGTTAAAACTTTCATGCGCAGCATGTTGCTCCCGCTTCGGTAACCTTATGGAAGAAATCATTTTCGCTTTATTTCCTTAACTAGTCATGTACGTCGACCGCTTCGTTGTCACTGTCATCTGTAACAAACCTTTAAGACGCAGCGTTTTAGACGTGTGATTCAGTAATACCGTCGACAATCGCTATCGCCTCCTTTATCCCAGCGGGGCGAGATCGTGGGCTTCATTGCCAACGCCATCATCGTAAAACGTTCATTTGCAGTTTGTTGGCGGCTGTTCTAATCAGTTTTTGTTCGTATTTAAGTCAGAATTTCTCACAACTTTTTGTAATTCTACAATAAGGACAACTCCGTAATACCGGCTCTCCATGACTAAAGAGAAGGTTTTTGAGAGTGTTAGTTCTTCCTTGATTCAAAGCGGAGAGGTCTGTAAAATAAGCTTGACATTGGTCGTCAGGAGAGGTTCACTCGTTTAAGCTTACAAAGAAACGTGAAATTGGAATGCCCTGATTAAGCGGCCAGTGCTTCAAGTAAAAGTAGCGTGAACATGTGGCCCTAGATTCTTCCAGAGGGACCTAACTAGAACAGGTCGTAGCTCCCTAACGGTTAAAATATAGAGGCCCAAAAATCACAGTTTCTTATATTTAAACGTTTCCTAAACCCTCCTTTAATTTCTTACAAGAAGATGACTAACCTGGCCACTTCCGGTTAAAGTTTCAACAAAGCGTGTCGGTAAAAATCAGCTGTTTAATTTCCATTAACGCCTTTTTTCTTCTAAGTTATGAGTTTAGAGACTCTGAAGCTAGATGCAACCGAAAAGACTTTCCGTTAATTAGCAAATTTTCATGTGTTTTTTGGCACCGATCAGATTTTGGTCCGTTAACGGTACGGTTATAAATTACCTTGAAGTAGTCTTAAAAATTATACGGATGGAGCGGCTGTGAAAAAGGAAATATTGTATACCTAACAACCCATCTCTTGCCGGTTAATAACAATCTACCATTGCATCTTTTATGCTCTAATTTGCAACATTAAGTTTATCATGATAAGTGATTAGCAAGCCTGTGGCTCCAAGTAATGAAGCGCTTATTAAATCAGGAAAGAAGCCAAGCTTTGTAGTCCCATTAATCCACCTATTTGGGACTTCTATCCTTTCTGAAGGAAAACAGCTTAGCAGTCATTCTAAATGTAATCACAACATCTCTCGTGAGATTGCTTGAAAATCGCTTTGATTCTTTAGGAGATTTCAAATACGTGCAATTGTACCTAATAGCAGTCGCAATTGTACCTATAAGTTTAATTTGCAGTCCCACTTTTCCTGTCTATATCCAAAGTGTCTGAATAAATTCCCTTACTATAAATGCTTACCTGGTTTCCAGTTTAGAGGCATGCCCCTTTTCTATAATCTCTTGAAAGTGGAGCAACATTAAAAAACCCTAACCCAGCGATAAATTGGTCGTGAGTGCATCGTTGCGGCGAGTAATGAAACTTCAGGTCGATTCTTGCGTACGTGACGAGATCGCGATGTACCAAGTTATCTGTAGTTTGCTGGCTTTGATTGACTTTGAATTCAGTTTTTTTCTCGTCTACTTTCGTCTCCTTGATACTTCTGAGAATGATTAGTTATAGACCTTACATGAGAACCTGAAGAACTAATGGATGTTATGTACAGAATATTCATTAATACCATGCAGTCCCCCTGTGCAAACGGCCTACGGATTATAAATTGGGGATGTCTAAGGGCCTCTTCATATGAGCCCGGTCGACCGGGCTGGCTCGGTTTCTGAGATCTCGCCTTGCCACTCTTTTCTTTGTAACCATATCGATGCGTTCATAAGAGAGGCCGGGCTGGCCCGGTTACCGAGATCTCGGTTTTTGCGACCGAGATCTCGGTAACCGGGATGAGAATTTTCCCATATGAACACTTTAGCCCGGTGACCGGGACGAAACGTTTTAAACAAAATAGCTTCGCTCTCACAACATAGCGGCCAAAATTGCATAATTTTGGTCTTGTATGTATTTCCACTTTCGAATTATGCGAATTAGCTTTATTAGTAAAGTTACAAGAGTCCACAAAGCTATGACTGTCGCGAACAATACAAATTTATGTTCTACCGTTTTGGTTGTGTTTCTTGAATTCATCTCGGTCGACCGGGCTGAAATTTCCCATATGAACACACCACAGAATTCGTCCCGGTAAACGAGCCAGCCCGGTTACCGGGCTCATATGAAGAGGCCCTAAGATGGTCCGTTTTTCCCGACAGTTTGCTGAATGTCTGACTAAATTGCCAGAAAATATCTTACTAGAACACTTTCCCTTTCTCTATCCCTTTATTGCTTTCTTAGTCAGCACAGTTCCATGGTGGTAAGCAGACTAAATAGTGCACTGATACCAAAGATTAGACTGGGGAGGAGTGGATTTTCCTTCAAAGACTACTGCTTTGATAACTGGGGAAATACAATATTTCAGCTTTCTTGGAGCATTTACGGACTTGAGCTTTTTTTGGCACCCCAGCTGTAGAATTGCTGGTTTACTCCGATTTCCATAATAAGTGATAATCCTCAAGACGACCAGTATGCTTGCTGTAGGTGATATGGTAAAGTCGTCACTAGGCCCAGTGTCTCATACCTGCTGGAGCTTAAGTTATTGCTCTTCTTCCCAGGATGATAACAGTACCGGCTCCCATTTATACATCTGGCTGGAGAGACTCATTGTGAAAGAAAATTGCCTTTCCCAAGGCGAAATGGCGATGCCTTAGTATTCAGGAGCGCTCTATCCGGAGTCCAGCCGCCTAACCATCAGGCCGCGACCGTCACGGTGCTATGCGCTAGGTAGTTGCTTTTGCATAGAATCCGAATGCGCCGTTTACTACGTGACATGAGGGGGTAAACAGGGGTATGCAAATCCGCCGATCCGTGTTTTTTTTTTTTTTCACCAAATCCGTCGAACCGCCAAAATTTTTGTTCAAATCCGAAAACACAACCACAACCGAAAACAGAAGCGTAAAGGTTCAACGGTTAACTGGTACATGTGAATGCCACTGTTTATCTCGCCCAAATGTAAAGGAGGCAACATGCTTGATGGTTATTAGCCTCTTCCAGGCGTTCAGTTAGTCAGGCGCAGCGCAGAAAACAGCGCACGAAAAAAATTAAAAAAAAACGCGGCGCTTTTTTTTTTAATTTTTTCGCGCGCTGTTTTCTGCGCTGCACCCTGACTAACTGAACGCCTGGAAGAGGCTAGATGGTTATAACACAATGCAATTCCAAGAACAGTCTCACACCTGAGATTCAATGAACTTCTTTCGAAAAAAAGAAATAATTTGGATAAACTCGTTAACACACCGATCAAGGCTGAAGAAAGGTCTGTTATCCAAATTTCGTTTAGGGCCCAAGATCCGAACACAATACAAGCACAATCCGGAATCCGTGTAAAAACTTACGGCTGATCCACGATCCACTGTGTTCTCAAATCCGCCGATCCGCTCAATTTACCGCAAAAATCCACAATCCATGCGATTTTTAAGGCCAAATCCGACGATCCGAAAACCTATTCACCGCCCCCCCCCCCCCTCCCCCCCTCTTACATGTTTACTTCAATGTGTCGTAGATGAAACGCAACAGCGAAAAAATGTATGGCCAGCACTTTAAAAGAATGTTGCATGACATCACGTCAGTTGATTTGTTATTTACAAGAAAAGAAACTGTGATTTAATTGACCTAATGAAATGTGCTCAGTCTGTTATCGAATTTGTTTCATTTGAGTGCGCTTGAAAGGCAAAGGAGCAACAGTCTGGCTATTACAATTTAGTCTTTAAAAAATTAAAAAAAATGAGTATGCAGAAGTTGATTCTCAAACAAGCTATGTGGCTTGCCTGGCATTACAAAGGATGAATTAAGGACGATTGTTGTTTGGCACGTCACCGCCGAAAATGCAGCTGTTTGCGTGACCAAAGTGGGCCATGTCAACACCCTTTCCATCAAGAAATCAAGGAGAAAAAAGAGATTGAATAAACCGAAAAAAGTTACCGCTGACGTTTCACTACAGATAAGTTGGCATATCACGACCTCGTCACGTACGCATGAATCGACCTGAATCGACATTACTCGCAAAAACGCCTCACTCCGACGACCAATTTATCGCCGGGCTAATGTTTTTTTATGTTGCTCCACTTTGAAGAGATTACAGAAGAGGGGCATGAGTAGTTATAGAGGGTCATTTTAAGCCTTGTTACTGGGTTCCCCTTGAGTTCCGTGTGGGTTCCCTTTGGATTCCCTCGCAAAAAGTGGGTTCCCTTTATTAATATGCATAACGGTCGAGTCAACGACGTCATCTATTGTTATAACCTTGGGTTCCTTCATACTAATGAAGTGTCTAGGTAAATCATTACTATTCAAACTGCCTAGGTAAAATGCGTTCCTCCATACTAATGAAGTGCGTTCCTTCATACTAATGTGGATTTCCTGCATACTAATTCGGTATAGGTTTACTAATAAGCGTCGCTCTAGTACATTACAAACAATAAAACTTGCCTAAGCTTGCCCGCTAATAGTGAACCCTGATTGGAAAAAATCTCTTATGTGTTAAAATTATAAGCGCGAATTTTAACGAAAGCGCTATCGTTCTTGTAATCGCTTTGCTGCGAAAGTCTATTTCCGAGACTTTCAGTTTATTCGAAACGTTTATCATGAAGATGGCTTTTTTTCACTAGCGGCCATGTTTTTTAAACTGCTTTGAGCGCTTGTTTAACTGTCCGTGATTCGGAAACGCTGACAACCACAAATGTTTGAAAGCGTAATAGGGTTCTCTAGCTTTCTCAGTTTGAAACCGTTTTCCGATTTTCGAAACCGGGATCTTTTAACCTCGATTGGTTCAGGTAGAATCTTTCATGCTTTTATTGCTCAGCTTTGCTGACGAGAGAGAGAATTAATTCTTAGCTAACTGCTCGAGTTTTCCGCGCCGTTAGTCACGCACTGAACTCCACTCCCTAGATTTGCATACTGACAAAACTCGAACGGAGAAACCCATGGGACAGCTCTATCATTGAAATGACAACAATAGCACTTCGGAGCGCTAATTAATTGTCAATACGCCACAATAAATATTTTTGAACAGCACGTTTCTTGATTATTACTTGTTAATAGCGATATGATTCAAATACACAGAGATTTGAAATGAATAAAAATACATTTATTGACAACGAAAGCTCCAACAACTACGAAATATACATCTCAGTCATTATAAAAATCTACGATTGCGAATTAAATTGATTTCTATTTGGTCTATGAACCTAATAGACAACACAAAACAACTGTTAAATAATTAAGACCGAGAAAATGAACAAGTGCTTTTCAAAGACGTTTATCGCAATCCATTTTAACTCAGTGTTTACAACTCTCTGAGCTCTAACTCGTCAAGTACTACAGTTTGTTCTTTCTATGCGGGCATGATCCAGTAACAACAATATGACGAATAAATTCAGTCTTTATCTTCACTGGGAACTTGCGGGTTTTTTTTATTTATTATTAACTTTCTCCTTTTTTCGCGTATTTGTAAGGATGGCTTTGACTTTTAAGGCGCCGAGATCGCCGTTTCTGAATCGGTTCATCATCGTCTAAGTAATTTACAAAATGAATCCGCTGCCTTTTCTTTGGCGGTGAGGGCATTGGTGACGGTGATTTTACTGTGGGAGGAGGGGTCAGTATGACAGGATTTAACGGAGTTACTGCCGTAGGTCCTTGTAAGACGGTCCCTTGATTTAAATTTGGTGCCACGTTGAAGGGGTTTAGGGGCGTAGAGGGCGCTGTTACCGTTGTAGAATCTCCTGGACTTGTTGGCAAATTATTGCTTTATTGCTTCATTGCTTCATTCCTTCATTCCTTCATTTCTTCATTCCTTCATTCCTTCATTCCTTCATTCCTTCATTCCTTCATTCCTTCATTCCTTCATTCCTTCATTCCTTCATTCTTTCGTTCCTTCGTTCCTTTGTTCCTTTGTTCCTTTGTTCCTTCGTTCCTTCGTTCCTTCATTCCTTCATTCCTTCATTCAGAGATTCCTTCATTCCTTGATTCCTTCAATCCTTCATCCCTTCATTCCTTCATTCCTTCATTCCTTCATTTCTTCATTCCTTCATTCCTTCATTCCTTCATTCCTTCATTCCTTCATTCCTTCATTCTTTCATTCCTTCATTCCTTCATTCCTTCATTCCTTCATTCCTTTACTCCTTCATTGCTTCATTGCTTCATTGCTTCATTCCTTCATTGCTTCATTGCTTCATTCCTTCATTGCTTCATTTCTTTATTCCTTCATTCCTTCATTCCTTCATTCCTTCATTCCTTCATTCCTTTATTCCTTCATTCCTTCATTCCTTTATCCCTTTATTCCTTCCTTCCTTTATTCCTTCATTCCTTCATTCCTTCATTCCTACATTTCTTTATTCCTTTATTCCTTCATTCCTTTATTCCGTCATTCCCTTATTCCTTCATTCTTTCATTCCTTCAATCCTTTATTCCTTCATTCCTTCATTCCTTCATTCCTTCATTCCTTCATTTTTTCATTCATTTATTCCTTCTTTCCTTTTTTCCTTCCTTTCTTCCTTTCTTCATTCATTCATTCAATCAAATGAAATGAGCCGATGTAGTGGACCCTGCTTTAATTTAATTTAACACTTAAGTAGTATGTATTCCATGGCCGTCTTAGTAAAATCACGAATGGTTAAGAAACCTTTTACTGTTTGCTGCTTGAAAATGAAAAGAAAAATTTAAATGACTTGATTTCAGGGACCTTTATCAAAACGAACTGAGCAGCCTCCCGTCTGGAATATTTGATAACCTGACGTCCCTGGAGACACTGTAAGTTTTTTAGACAAAATTTTCTCGGCACCGGAAAATGTTTAAGGGGTCACTTACTAGAGACAATGGGCAATTTAAATTCTCGGTTGAACTTTTAAATTTAAACCTACAGAGAAGGCAAACAAAGCGTTACAAGATGCTTCAGTTGCTCTCTTTAATTCGAGCTTCTTAACTATTTTTATTCCTTTCGTCATTATT
>JAHPZR010012563.1:0-5000 GCA_019787425.1 Platygyra sinensis | reverse complement strand
ATGCCCCATTTTACATAAGACCGAATAACTTGCCACCAGACATAACTTGGGAAATACCACGTCGGGATCTCGGACTTGACATAGCTCCCTCAACGATGGCAAAATTGTAAAAAAATCTGTAAGAGCCTTCTCGAGAAAATTACGAGTGAATTTTCAAGGAGTCAAAATGCAACAAAAGCAAAGTTGCTATAAATGTTATTGCAGACTATGTCCACAAGACTTGACTAAATGACATTCTGGTCTTAAATGAATCTTCTAACATATAATTATCTCGAGTGAAAATCTCAGAGAAATCGCTCCGTTTGATTTTCAGAAACATTGGCGTGAATATCAACTGGTGTAGGCCGTTATTTTGCATTTTCTCAAAAATTGCCCCTAAAATTCTTAAATTGGGTGTGAATAAAAAACCACTCAATGAATTTTTTTTATACTTGGCCCTTAATAAGATTAATCCATATTTAACGTAATACCGGAGTTTCAAATAAATTGAAACATTATAAGGCTGTTAATTTTTAGCGTCAACTCAGGAAAATATTGCGCTTATTTTCACTCATGTTGTTTGTTGTCTTAAAACTGCTTGTTTTAAAGGCGACGCTCCCCTTGCCGTTCAGTTTGCTGTCAAAGCTCGTGCTGTTCAAATCAAAAACAAAATGTCTTGGAGCGACGGTTACAATCACTGCCTCCTTCAACGACGTAATGGAATTTCAATTACAATTAACTTGTCAAGATTCCTAAAAAGTTTAACACAACGTTATGGGCACGCGTTTAAAATCACCTAAAATTTTCAAAATCTGAAGTGACTCTGGATACTCTTTAATTTTGCATAGAGTTGAATTCTAACCATGCTTTAGTTAAAATATTGCGGGGGTCACTGGGCTTATGTTGGACAATAAGCCCTTTAAAGCCAGGTATAGTTAAAAACTTTAGAACATAAGCCCTTAAAGCCAAGTTTAAGACTGTTCTAACAGGGTTATATGTAACTATGGTATCATGTGGGTATTAGGTTCGTGTTGTTATTATAACATGAACTAGAAAAATGAGATAGTGTTGATTGATCGTAGAAACGTTGCTCAACATGTTGAAAACTGTATTGAGCCAAAGGTGCTACGGGATATCATTTTGGAGCGCTGTGGTGTTCTTAGTTTAAATGCCTGACCCGGGTTGTCCGAAAGGTAGATAACGCTATCCACCTATGAATCGCTATCCAGTAGATAAGTGTTGACAAAACAAAGCACGCTATATTCTGAATAGTGATTTATAGCGGAGCTTCCGGTGCCGAATTCGCGAGAGCGGGACTCCATACCTTTGAAACTTTAATTGGTTATATGACGACTGGTTTATCCCAAGTTCAGGAAACCTGGTTTCACTTTCAGGTCTGCTCGCCATTTAGTTTTCTCTTTAATCCCACACTATTTCCATGTTGCGTTGTATATATTGTTTCAGAAGCTTATCACCTAGAAGCGAACAACTCCAACCAATGCTGGGGTTTTTCAGCGAGCCAATCAAATCTTACTTCCTAATATGGAGTGCTGCACACTGGTACGTCACGATATCGTCGTCTCTGCTGGAGCAATGGTTGACACGGTTGTTGCTTTCGTGTTGAGAGTAATTTGTCGTTTCTCGACCTTTTTCTGTGCTCATCAAGAAAATCAAGCGAGGTTTTTCTTGGAGCTGGTAGTGCAATATCAAGGCTAGGGATTATTGAAGTCATAATTTTAGGTAACCATTTTTTTTTTAATCCAAACAAGTCTGGAAATCATGCTATGTTGAAAATATTGTTGAGCACAAGCGTTTGACATACCATCTTTTGGTCGTTTGCTGGGAGACAGGGATCAGTATTGTGATTATTTTTGCAAAGAAATTTAGTACGATAGTTCAGTTTAAAGAAGTCTGGGGCTCCCATCGTTTTTACAGGGCTTATACGGTCAAATTCGGACTTGATTTTGGGGCTTTTCCGTGAATTGTTATACATTCGCGGTATTTCGCGGGAGTTGTAGGCTCGATTTCCGCCGCTCTCTCTTGTGTAGGGTCTACACTGCCCGAGAAGAGACGGCTTGACGCGTGAGCGGCAATCCATGTCTGTGACGGAAATTCTTAATTTAAAAAATTCTTGCGGCGTTCTGGTTACCAGAAATGTCATCCGATGACAGTCATTGGCGGGCCTACATGACGCCTACGGCTCGTAACATTGGTACCTGAAGCACAGCAGATTTATCATATGATGTACCCTTCCCTTTCTCGGAAAATAAATAAAAAAAGGTGTCATGTAACTGTAGCGTTTGTAAAAGAATCCACGAAAGGCACGAAACAGACTCGACTCAAGCATCCACAACTTCTTCAGCCACGCTCGACCCAAGTAATCAGAAAAAGCTCCCTGATCCATTCTGCGGACCCTGTTGACAATGTCAACTTCCTACAGCGCTTCCCCGAGAAGGCTTATGGCTTGAATTGTCCTAGCTTATTGTGCGGTTTTAAAAAAACGCACTTTGCAATAGGCCGCCATGATTATTTACACAAACTTACCTCAATCCGCTGATTCCATATTTGGGCAAAAAATATTCCGTGGCTCGGATTGGTTGGCTGAAAAACCCTGGCATTGTTCCGAACATATGAAGAGGATTTAGATGCTTCTAGGTGATAGGCTTCTGATTGTATATATGGCAAATAAAGAATAATGAATGAATATCATGTATTTGGTTGTCACACGAATGTCCTCACGTCCGTAAAACTTAGGCCTAATACCATTGCCATAGGTCTATACCATTACCATAGGTATATCTTTGATATTGAACATGTATGTTATGGTTGATTGAAGGAAGGAGTACGTGAAAAAGGTAAAATTTCAGCTTAAATTAGCCCCTTGTGCGTTGTTACTTTTCTTGCGACATATTCTTGCATAATCTTCTCCTGCTAATTTCTAGTTGATACATTGCAGGCCCGTCAACCCAGTTGCCAAAACTAAATTATCTTGTAATACTCCCCACCGACGCAGCACAACACTAATTTAGCCCCTTTATAATCCAACTGCACTTCGTAGAGTACAAATAACGCCCAAAACAATTACAAATATCACGCGGTATTTGTACTCCAGAGGACCGGCATGAATTTGCCATAAAATGTAATTTGAATGTTGCTTTCATCACATACTATGGCCTGGTTAACGCAATCCCAAAAAATTGGAAAGCTAATCTTACAAAACCTATTCCACATACGACACCACTGTAAACAGCCTAAGAACAAGATTTTACTCTCTTTTAAACACCGTCTTCGTTCCTCCTATGCTAACAATTGAGAATTTCTTTACTAATCAAGAAAAACAAATCCTCTTTTTATGGTTAATTATTATAAGTTCCTGTGGAGAGCGTTTCCCTGAGCGAACAGGAACCAAACAACTTTTCTTGGAGTCAGGTGACCATGAAGTGAAAGATTTCTTACACAGTATTAGAGGAAAACGATTGTTTGTCTCAACATAGTCTTTGCTCGCTGCTGCATTCTCGTCCCCAGAGCCTACGATCCTTCTGGCCTGTGGTTGGGATCAAGAGCTCTGGCCAGACCCGATTTTCTGAGCATGCACAGAGTATTCGTTTCGCATTGTCAACCAATCAGATTTGCTGGATTTGACGGGAAGTCCGTGATTCACGGACTTCCGGTGTTGGACCAAACCAGAGCTCTCGATCCCAACCACAGGCCAGAAGGATCGTAGGCTCTGGGGACGAGAATGTCGATGCTGAATAAATTCCGTTGTACTTAGTAGTTAAAAGATTTCAATATTGAGTTTTATAGCTGTAATTTATTGATCCTGACTTTTCTAATTATTCGCTTGTTCTGTAAACAAGACTTCCTACAATGGTTTGCTCTATAGTACGGAAAAGTCCATAATACTCTTTGAGTGTTCAGGCCTTGTCTAATACATATGTGCATCGGCAAATTCATGTTTAATAAGCTGGAAATTAGTCGTTGCTTAAGTTCGCTTGAGTACTGATCGAAAATCCTTGGAACAAAGAAATCTTTAAAAAAGCCGATTACACCGTCACTGGTGTTATTTTAAGTTTAAAATGAGGCCCTAATTCTGCCACGGGGTCCTAGAACTTTGTTATTCTTCGAAAATAGTAAAACATAAAGAGGATCAACACTAAACGAAAAATTTATTGATGCCCGACCTTGACTGTTCCTCTATGGCTAGCCTTATTATCACATTTCCTGCAACCATCAAAAATTGATCGCAATACGACGTACAGCCGGCGTATGTAGCGATGTCCGTGTTACATTAGAACTCTTTGGTCAGTTGGAGAAAATTCGCATTTTTTTACAAATCACTGAGATATATTTACTGTTTTATATAAGTGTTTAATGTCCTGCTTATATGGGCTGCCTCAATAATTTCTTGTAGACCTAAACAGACAAATTTGAACTGAGCTATGATTTAAGAAAAAATTGCACTGCTCTGGCACTATTTAAAAAGGTTGCTAAACCAAAATAAACTAAACAGCCACCCGCCTGGAATATTTGATGACCTGATGTCCTTGGAATTTCAGTGCTTTCAACTCTTTTCTTTGGATCATACAGCATGAACATGGTTTCCGAGAGTTAATTTCTGTTTCAACAGGGTCAACAGGGTCTCCTTAATAGTAGGTTACTTTCAAATCAAACATATTTACTGTAATATATGACTACTTGTTATTGCCTGGTTGGGCTTCGTCAACAGACAGATTTTACTAAACCTGGACAAACAAGCAAAGTGCACTACTTCGGCATGTTTTTAACGGTGGCCTATTTAAAATCATTTGTGTATAAATTAAGCTATTTACTGCCTAATGTTTTACTGAAAATGAAAAAAATTAATGAATTGCAGATGGTTAAGTGACAACAAACTAAGCAGCCTCCCGCCTGGAATATTTGATAACCTGACGTCCTTGAAATATCTGTGAGTGTTTTTATTTCTTTTGTCTGTATCACAGAGCAACGAACACAGTACTGAGATTCCTCGGGTTGGGCTGCGT
>JAHPZR010012562.1:5000-19746 GCA_019787425.1 Platygyra sinensis | reverse complement strand
TGCCTGATTGTGTTATCTTAAACTGTGTAAATTCGGCTTCTAAGTTCCCCACAGTGTTTCTTAAAGTAACTAATGTATTTAGTCTGGTTGGGGTAAGGGAGAGAGGCTCAATATGTTCCGACATCTGGCGAGTTTCTGTTGTTCCTTTGTTCACACGTGTTGCTGTCACGTCCAAAATTTCATTGTCACGAACAGCATCTTCTTCATTATTAGTATCGTTGATTTCCTCTTTGTTTGTTTCAATGCCTTGACATTTTGGAAAAAGATTGGGTAAGGCCATGAGGAACAATGACGGGTTCTGTGAACTGGGGTTTCCTAAAGGCTCGAGATTGTTTACAATGGATAGCAGTGTGGGAAATTCGTCACGGCTCCACTCGGCGAATTTCTTCCCTTGAATCATAATGCGACCGGTAGAAATAAAGATAGAGATGGTAACAAGTTGATCTTCATTGCTATTTTCGACGTCATAGATGTGTAGAATAATTTTATCACTCTTAGTCGG
The DNA here is from genome assembly GCA_019787425.1 of Platygyra sinensis. NCBI lineage: Eukaryota > Metazoa > Cnidaria > Anthozoa > Scleractinia > Merulinidae > Platygyra > Platygyra sinensis. The sequence goes on along the minus strand of JAHPZR010012562.1, from coordinate 19,244 downwards.
GCAACTGTATGATTCTTGCTCTTGCCACGCAACACGATATCCCATGGTGTTTAGATGACTGAAGTACCGTATCATAAACGTTTTTATCCATAATGGCAGACGTTCTTCTGATGTTAGAAACGATGCCACTTTAGCTGAAGATTTGTATGCTGCTAGATCAATTTTTTCGAATAGAACTGTTTTTGATCTAGTCGAAGAATGGAACTTATCGACTGTGTATCGTTGAAGATCTTCACAAGGTTGTATGCTCACCATTGACGAAGGCTTAAATCCTGCTTTTTTCTTCGAACCATGGCCATCGTCAGGTTCAAATGACGGGTCATCAAGCTCTTGATCCATTTAGATTTATATCCAGCATATAAATTCTGTACCAGTATAATGTTTTACCTTCTAAAAAGATGAAATATCGCTCAGCTAAAAAGACGTGACCATCTTAGCTGGTCACGCAAGTAGTAGTAGAAGTAGTAGTAGTAGTATAGTAGTAGTAGTAGTAGTAGTAGTAGTAGTAGTAGTAGTAGTAGCAGTAGTAGTAGTAGTAGTAGTAGTAGTAGTAGTAGTAGTAGTGGTAGTGGTAGTGGTAGTGGTAGTGGTAGTGGTAGTGGTAGTGGTAGTGGTAGTGGTAGTGGTAGTGGTAGTGGTAGTGGTAGTGGTAGTGGTAGTGGTAGTGGTAGTGGTAGTGGTAGTGGTAGTGGTAGTGGTAGTGGTAGTGGTAGTGGTAGTGGTAGTGGTAGTGGTAGTGGTAGTGGTAGTGGTAGTGGTAGTGGTAGTGGTAGTGGTAGTAGTAGGAGTAGTAGTAAATCGCTTTATTTGCATGACCGCAAGATTTTACAGTATTGCAAAAGCTAATTAATTAATAACAAAACAAGGTTAATAGTGATATTGTCCTAAGTTACATCACTTTCATTAGATAATAGGAAAGTATCACGAATATTTGTACATGAGGAAATGAACTTCATTACTAGCTTATTTACACGATGATCATTAGAGTTCATAAGTAGTTTTATGCTTTCAGAGGTTGATTTCCTTTCAAAGTCAGGTATTATCTCATTGATTCGAGTTAAGAAAGTCTGCCTCTGAAAGGAGTATCTGCTACATTGAAACAGGAAATGAGATTCATTTTCCACTTGATTTGACTTGCACAATGGGCATAGTCTGTTTTCCCTTGGTGTATGATCTCTCTGATACCGACCTAGTTCAATCATAAGTTTGTGATTACTTACTTTAAACTTCACTAAATTTCGCCTTTCATTAAAATTTCTTAGCTGGTGTAAGTAAACGGATGTAGAGTATTCATCTTTAAAAACTTTGTAAAATTCTAATTTCTTTGAATGTTCAACAGTGTGTTGCCAGAAATATATATCTTTCTCCTTCATATAGGTTGAATATCGCTTAACTGTGTCATTGTCGAAAGATTCAAGATCTACATTAGTTGAATGGTATTGTTCGATCATGTTTATGTTTATTGAAAGTAGTAGTAGTAGTAGTAGTAGTAGTAGTAGTAGTAATAGTAGTAGTAGTAGTAGTAGTAATAGTAGTAGTAGTAGTAGTTGTTGTTGTTGTTGTTGTTGTTGTTGTTGTTGTTGTTGTTGTTGTACTAGTAGTGGTGGTAGTAGTAGCGGTAGTGGTAGCAGTAGTGGTAGCGGTAGCGGTAGTGGCAGTGGTAGTGCATGGTAGTGGTAGTGGTAGTGGTAGTGGTAGTGGTAGTGGTAGTGGTAGTGGTAGTGGTAGTGGTAGTGGTAGTGGCAGCAGCAGCACTGGACAAAGTACAACACTTACGTCAGACATAAATGCCATTTACAAACTCTCTTCAACATCTAAGAACTAGATGTAGCTCTCGCGAAGTGACAACGAGCAACCATTTAAAATAAGTCATTCAAATTGGGAACCCGAAAAAACGGATTATGTTTTGCGCACGTCACTTTTTTGTAGTCAAGTATATTCAAAACGACGTCAAATATCTTAAATTTTGACGTAAATGTTGTAAAGGCTGCTTTGATTGCTTTTTGCTCGCCAGCGCTGACAAAGTTGGCTCGCTGGCCAATGTCCAGTTAAAAGCATGTCCACCAGAGGACCAGGCAGAGGTGATACATGCCACCTCACCGATTTCATTGAAACTTGGCCAGATTGAAGGGCATACCCAATAACTGAAAAAGCCTAAACGGTTTGACAATTGCAATTTTCCGGGGGGAGTTACACCACCCCCCTAGTTTTTTCACACAAATTTCTTTAAATACTACACTAAATAAGGGTAAAAGTAAGGGGCTCTTAAATCTGAGCAGTTCATCCAATTCCATTGTGGTAACACATGAGTGTAAATACGTCCTTCCTGAGTTATATGCAAGAGTTTCATGTAATTTGATTGATTACCTGTCAATCAATGTGAGGTAATATTTACCAATGTAAAGTGGTAAAGAAAAGGGAGGTGATTTTGAGACCAAATATCTCCAGTGGCCAAGTCCCTCCCAAAGACATGGCTATATCACGGTTCAATTCTACCTTTGGCCTGTGCGAATCATTAAAAAAAAAATTGGGATCTGTTATTTTTTGTTCGCAGGTCGAGCTCAAACCTTGCGCATCTCGCACAGGATTTTAGTTTCATGACTAAACATCGTAAAAGTTCCTTTATACACTGCACCCACAAATAAGCCATAACCTCGAGATGGAATCTTAAATATTGAAAAATAACAAAAAGACAATAAAATTTGAAGTTCAAGTGAAGTTCTAATTGGTACAAAGGCAAACAAATGCAGTTTCAGAACACTAATACAGAGGTTGTTGCGAATCTTCATATGCATTTAAAAGTTTTTAGAGAGTAACATTACCCTTGTTATACCTTCTCGTCTTCCTAATTCACTCTTCATAAACTTGAGATGCTTTCTTGATGACATTATCTTGATTATCGCTTCCTCATGATCACAACATATTTCGTACGCCATATATTGTTGAAACTACACGAATTTCTGCTTAGTAGCCAAAGCTTCGAAACATGGAGAGGAGTCTGGGCATCACAACGAGTAAGAAAGGAATACTGACTAAATCGTTTTTTGTGTTCAGATCTAGTAACTGACAAGACAATACTGAACGTGATAATAATTTTGTAAATTTTGCTCAACTTATATTGGTAGCAGTTGATTAATAATGTGGATAAATACTGAATGGATGAAACGTGACATCAGAGGGATTACGACAAAACACTGACCCCTGACCCCCTAAGTACCTCCCTTGCCGACCCCCTGTAAAATTCAATGGAAATAACAATGAAAGAAAAAAAATATATACATTAAGGCCGACTTACCTACGAATTTTTTTTTTCAATACTGCGCAGATACGCACACATAACGCATATGAGCCGAGTAAGTAATTTTCACACGCGACTTCACTTGAGAACATCACAGCATAAAACAAAATAAAATGGTAGTATTACACCAAACTTTACTAATTCACGTTCTGACGGGCAAAAAGAAATGATTCAAAGGGAGAAATAGTGTACCATTCCTGCTGCAAACATTTTCACGGATGCGTTGAGGTTTGTTGCTTTGTTAACTTTTTGGTGCAAATATAATTATTTGGTGTCACGAACTATCACAACAAATGTTTCACCGAGGTTTTTGAACTTGAACAATTTAATGACCCTGACCTTGGAACAAAAAAATTAACCTGACATTCCCGGAAAAATTCCAGAAACTATTACGGCAATACACCGAGAAAGAGAATTACAAACAATCTAGTATTTGTAGTTATTGCCCATTTTCAGCTTTAATAAAATATTTTCTCGCCTTGCTTATTTCACAGTGCATTTTCCTTTTTAGCAGCATTTTTTTTAAACCACTAATATTACATGTAGATATATATATTATCGTGAAAATGTCCTTGAAATTATTATGTATAAACCTCAGCGAAACATGGACTGTGAACATTTCGTGCGCCAAATAATTATGTTTACACTAAACGTAATCAAATTTGTCCGGGTTTGCAAAACCTCGGCACAACAACAAAGTCGTTTTCTTCGTGACCTTTTCGTTGCGAAAACAATGGCAAATCTTTCCTGTTCCTTCGCCTCGCACTGTGATACTCACTGTGATATTTCATCCCGAGGAAACGAGCTTCTTCCCCTGAGCTCTTGTTGTAGAGATATAAGTGCTCATCTTCGGCAAATCTCTGTATCCCACCAAAGTGTCTCTTCTGAGAGAGAACTAATTCTTGCACGCGTGGGGTTGTTTGATGAAAGCGGCCGTGACTTCACAATTTGTCCAAAACACCGCGATAAGCTAGGCGTCAAGTTCAACGCCTCGATAAAATGTCAGCATCCACTCCATGGAAATCGTAAGGGTAAGAGAGAGAGGGGTATCAACCTACGAATGTCAAAGGAAATCAAGAGTTACTGGAATGTTGTTGTTCCAGTTGGAGCAGGTAAATTGCTTTGGCCCTTAATCCTTGGAATCCGGCTACACTGGGAATCCTACCTTGATTTGTTTTCATGAATAATAGACTCGATTATCAGTCGGCATTCGAAAAAGCGGAAAAAATTTGGTGTAACAAAGATATTTCATATTCTATGAACACAGGTATTTGCAGAATTTGTCGTGGGAAACATCAAGCTGCCATGAAATCGGTCGCAAATGTTTCGCGGCCCTCGGAGCAGAGAGCGGAACAAAGTTCAGCAGACCTACCCATGGAGCAGGCTGACAGCACCATTGCTGACCCGCAAACGCACGTACGATTCTTGTTACCACCGGAAGAACCGTCAAGTGAGGTATTGTGTACTAATTTATCTATACGTCCGTTTTGGTAACATAAGAGTATTTTATACGTAGAGACGCGATTTGGAGAGATTTTTGATGCGATATTTGAAAGGATATCTTTTGAGGCAGATGAAGAATTTATGCTTTTGGTTACACAGCTCATTGACTGCAGAAGAGATTAGTGGATCCCCCTTTTGCGCAATGAGAGACAATAGTGCAGTTTATACGAGAAAAATAAGCCGCAGACTTTACAAGCTGCCTGTTACATAAAATGTTAACTTATTGTATAAACAGTGCATTTTAACCAGCTCACGTCTTACACAACCGCCACGAATAGAATAAGCCACGGCTTGTGTAACGGCGCGTAACCGCTCGTACAAATGGTAACACAGCTCGTTTGCAGCTTGCATCATTCTCGTCCCCAGAGCCCACGATCCTTCTGCCCTGTGGCAGGAATCGAGAGCTCTGGGAGCAACCATTTCAGGCATGCGCCATAGATGCAGACTGCGTTAAACCGGATGGGCAGAATTCGGTTATTTTATTTCAAAATGGTTGCTCCCAGAGCTCTCGTTTTCTGACCGCTTGTCAAGGGGAACGAGGCTCTGGGAACGAGATTGGGCTTACATAAGACGCGAAGTTAAACTGCGCAAGCGCAAGGTTTTTCTGTGCTTGAGCAAGAGCTCGCACAATTCCGCGATTACTATGACAGCTAACACAAACGCGAGGCAATCACGAATAAGCCGTGAACCATTTATACGAAAAATTCGCGTCTTATTTAAGGTAATTCCCCTGAAATAGAACTGACAATAGATTTTCGTTCAAACTTTGCCCACTGAATATTTATCATATGAGAACTTCAATTTTGAAATAAAAAAGGGGGGTGCCCATACTCATTAAGGAGCACTGGGGCATTAAAAATGACCCATTTTGGCATTATTTAACGCTTGTTACAAGAACGCATTCCAAGTAATAATTGTAAATTTTTGTGACCGAGACTCATGAGAACACGCATTTAACTGGAGTCAATGCGTTGTATCGGACACAAATAAACTTTTTAAGTTTGATTTAGACAGAAAGCTGAATCCTTGATTAAAATTTCAACCAAATTTCTTGACATGGTTACCATAGGGCAAAATAGAAAAGACCACAGTTTACTTGCTATTTTCGCTATTTATTCAATTTTCAGCAATAGAAATCAGATCAGTCTTTCCTCAAGCAAAGTTTATGATAAGTTGATTACAATGACTGGAAAAAAAGTTGGGGTGCCCATGCTCGTTGGTGAGCTATAGCCATTTTTCAACTGAAAACGCTCAATATCAAGGCAAATCCGCCATGTTTTCAGTGTGCACGTGCACGAGAGCGCGCTAAATGACGTCATAAATTATGCGCAGAAAGGATGCGCAGTGCAATTGTGAGGAATAACCTTAAGTATAAGCCGCGCTCGTATAAATGTTTGCGTCTTATGTAAGCCAAGGCTTGGAACGGCTTGTGCAATCGTGGCTTATTTTTTTCGTATAAATGGCCTTAATGAGGACAGTGGTGGTGGTGGGGGAAGGGAAGGAAAGGAGGAGGGGGAGGGGGGGGGGGGGTCAGGGATTCTGAAAATTCCACTTACGTTATCCTGTGTTCCTAATCCCCGCCTCTTGCATTCAAACATTCTATGTAGTGTTTCTCAATCTCGCTAACTCGCCGTCCCTTTCGGTGGAGCACGCCGCCTGCCGCCCTCTGCTCTCCAACCTCACGTGCCCCTGCAGGCTGCCACCTCTGCCACTTTAAAGCCAGTTTTTTGACTACTCGGATTTGCGGCAATTGCAGGCCTTTCCTGTACAGTGTAGTATTGGCACTCTGCTTCAATTGTCATTCATTGGCTGTAGCTTATGTTTTTCATTTTCCGTTTCCATTAACCACAGAACAGATAAGAAGAAAAATAAAAAAAACCCAATACACTAAAAATTTGTGATAACTTAAAGACGATAACTTAACAATTTTAAAGGTGGTAATGGTAAGGAACCACTCCAAAAGGGGTCACCACCTTATCGTGGTGGGGTGGTTTGTGTGTCTCAATGACCCCTAGAGCTATGTCGGCTGGAGTCTTGTACTCCTGGTAGGGTCACCCATGCCGAACAGGTCGAAGGGTAGAGACCAGACGAAGTGTGATCCCCTGGTCCTCCAGGTTGGGGGTTGAGCTACAGGCCAATCACCTGTTCTCGGAAAAAAACAACGGATTACAGAAACCGCAACTCATCAGATTCGAATCAATGATGGCGAAGCCGTGGCTGCTGACGGACAACCAGCCGGAAGCACCAGGACGTCACTGGGTAAAAGCCTACGGGAAGCTCAGCGACCGATGAGGTCAATGGCGACGCCAAAGTCAGTTACCCGGATTGGGTGCTGGAATGTACGCACGATGTATATAGCAGGTAAAGCCACACAGGTGGCGAGAGAGATGGATAGATACCAACTAGACGTGCTGGGGATCAGCGAGACAAGATGGACAGGGGCTGGACGGGTCACTCTCGCTAACGGCAGCACCTTGTTGTACGCTGGAGAGGAGGAAGGACACCAAAAAGGTGTGGCATTGATGATATCACAGGAGGCGCAGAGAAGCTTAATGGAATGGATGCCTGTAAGCAGCAGAGTGATCAGCGCAAGGTTCTATTCACGATTTAAGAAGATCACCATCATCCAAGCGTATGCGCCAACAAACGATGCCACACCAGAAGAGAAAGATGACTTTTATCACCAATTACAGACAACAACGGACAGGTGCAACAAAAATGACATTGTGATCGTCATGGGTGATATGAATGCAAAGGTGGGAGACGATAACAGCGAGATGGAGGAGGTTATAGGGAGACACGGGTTAGGGAGCAGGAACGATAATGGAGAGAGGCTGTGCGAGTACTGCTCCATTAACGGCCTTGTCATCACCGGAACATGCTTCCCCCATAAGGACATACACAAGGCCACGTGGGTCTCCCCTGACGGGCAAACAAGGAACCAGATAGACCACATCATGATAAGGAGAACATGGAGGACGTCAGTCACTGACACTAGAGTACAGCGAGGAGCAGATGCAGCTAGTGACCACTACCTCGTAGTAACGAAACTACAGATGAAGCTCCACAAAGATCCAAATAGGAAGAAGATCAAAGCCAGGTTTGACACACAAAAGCTGGATAGTGCGATGTTTAAAGAGAGGTTCAACATCGAGTTAAGCAACAGGTTCGAAGCACTAGAGGTAGAAGAGGACGTGAATGACGACTGCAGCCAGATAGAGAAAGTGTACACAGAGACTGCAGACAAGGTGTTGGGAAGGGTGAAGAAAAGGAGCAAGCAATGGTTGAGGGATGACACATGGAGGGCAATAGAGGAAAGGAGGCAGATAGGAAATAAAATTGACAGTACCAGATCAGAGCGTGTCAAAGGAAGGCTGCGCATAGAGTACAGGCTGAAGGACAGAGAAGTGAAGCGCAGGGCAAGAGAGGACAAGAGACACTGGACAGAAGAGATCGCTAAGGAAGCTGAGAGATCTGCTGAGAAAGGACGCACAAGAGAGCTGTACCAGGCGGCAAGAAGACTAACTAATAAGAAGATGAGACAAGCCGCTGCCGTAAAGGATAAGCATGGAGAAGTAATCAAGGACAAGGAGGTGAGACTTGAGAGATGGGCGGAGCACTTTGAAGAAGTGCTTGTGAGGAAGGCGCCTTCGAACCCTGTAACAGATGTGGAGACAGAGGCAGAGGAGATGAGGGAGATGGACACAGCAGAGATCAGGGAAGATGAAGTCAGACAAGCCCTAAGGAAGACGAAAAGTGGAAAGGCACCTGGAATGGACGAAATACCCGCAGAGTTGCTGAAAGCAAGCGGCGACACAGCAGTACAAGAACTGACAAGACTATACAGGAAGATATGGAACGAAGAGAGAATACCAGAGAACTGGAAGAAAGGCATCATCGTCAAACTACCAAAGAAAGGGGACTTGAGCGAATGTAAAAACTGGAGAGGAGTGACACTGCTGCCAGTAATGAGCAAAATCATGGGCCGAATCATAATCGATCGGATCCAACGGGGAGTGGATGAGGCCCTCAGAAAGGAACAGGCGGGATTCCGTAGGAATAGGAGCACAGTGGAGCAGATCTTCGTTCTCCGCAACATCATGGAGCAGGTGAATGAGTGGAGAGCGACGCTGTACACACACTTCATTGACTTCGAGAAGGCCTTTGATTCGATCCATAGAGAAAGCTTGTGGAAGATCATGAAGTCGTACGGCATACCTGAAAAGCTGGTGAAGATGGTTAAAATCATGTATGAGGATTTTGAGTGTACGGTAATGGATGACGGGGAACAGACGAGGTGGATCAAGATCACGACGGGAGTCAAGCAAGGGTGTGTTATGTCAGGATTTCTCTTCCTCATAGCAATAGATTGGGTGATGAGAAAGACGACACACGGGCATAAGAATGGAATACGATGGAACTTCACCAGCGTATTAGAAGACCTTGACTTCGCAGACGATATTGCTCTGATCTCGTCGAAGTACGAGCATATACAGAGCAAGACGGATCGATTGGTGGAGAACGCTGGGCGTGTAGGACTGAAGCTCAATGCGGCAAAATGCAAGATGATGAGATCGAATGCAAGACGGCAGGACAGGGTCAAGATTGGAGAAGATGAAGTCGAAGAAGTGGAAGAATTCGTATACCTCGGAGCAACGGTCAGGAAAGATGGTGGTGGAACTGAAGATATTAGGAACCGACTAAATAAAGCAAGAAGGGCGTTCTATAACCTAACCAAGATATGGAGGTTACGGAGTATAGGACGCCAAACGAAGATCAAGCTGTTCAAGACGCTAGTACGCCCAGTACTACTCTACGGATGCGAGGCATGGAAAATGACAAAGGTGGAGGAAAAGAAGATGGACGCATTCCAGTTTGTGTGCCTCAGACGAATCCTCGGAATTCGGTGGCCACAGAGAGTGAGCAACGAGAGGATAGGGGATATTACAGGAATAAATAAGACCAGTGATGAGATCCGCAGGAGGCGCTGGAACTGGATCGGGCACGTCTTGAGAAAAGATGCAACCGACAACTGCAGGGTAGCGTTAGGGTGGCAACCAGAAGGGAAACGGGCAGTAGGTCGACCAAAGACCACGTGGAGACGAACCGTGGAAAATGAGCGAAAGAGTGAAGGGTGGAACAGCTGGAGAGAAGTCAAAGTCATAGCGGAAGACAGAGTGGGTTGGAAGACGAGGGTTGCGGCCTTATGCGCCTCCTGGCGCGGAGAGATCTAAGTAAGTAATGGTAAGGAAGCCTATATAGAAGCCGGGGGCAGCATAGGCAGCTGTAAAGATACAGGATAAAGCAACAAAATTAGTGCTACTAACTATTTGGGCACAGCTAGAACAAAAGGAACTCCTATAATACAGTCTCTTTGCTGAGATATCCTCGTACGATTTTTCTTTCTAATTTCCTGATCTTCAAGTGTGCAAATATATTTGCAATATTCGTTTTGGGATTTCTACGATCTCCAAGCCCTTGTTGCGCAAGACGTTGTTGCAAACCATCCTGTAATGCCTATGTTTGTTTGTTTGTTTATTTTTTCATGTTGTAGGAACATGTATTCAGTCAAATTTTTATTGTTGCAGCCCAGTGAGCACAACTCCGAGGTGCTCTCCTTGTCTTCTCAAGGGTCAGTGCAATAAGGTGAGACCTCGCAGGAATGGCAGCCGACTCCCCAGGTTGAACACAAGCTGCAGAGCGTAAACAACTTCCTTAGGAGAACATCAGACAGAAGCGTCAGCCCTGTACGATCGCAATGCACGTCCGACGTGCTGACTATCTCTGCCTCCACTCAGTGATACTACAGACGGAAGGCTGAACAGGTACTTGACGTCGCATTAGACGCCATAGCCCCGGGCAACTCTATGTGGCTTTTCAAACAGGTACGCAGCAAACGTGAGATCATCCAAGGGGTCTCAAATGCAGGAGAAGGCACGTTAGTGTCTAGACTGGTCACTTGCTATGAAGAGGCAGGCTCATGGTACAACAGACAGCAAATATTGTCACTTTTTGCAGGCGACTATTCCAAAACAGAATTGCTCCAGATGATCCCTGGCCTTACCAAGTGGAGGATCGATGAGGCAAGAAAGCATGCTTTCAAAAACAAGCCTGGTCAACCCATCGAGCCACCAACGCTGCAGAGGACGCGTCTGGATCCTGTTAAGGTGGATCACTTTCTGGATTTTATATCTAGCCCCTCATTCCTCCAAGACGTTGCATATGGGACAAGAAATCTCAAACTTTCAACTGGAGAGAAAATTGAAACCCAAGCGTGGTGCGCACCGTCATCTCGTCTCGTCTAGTTCAGCTGTACTTGAAATACTGTACTGAATCTGCATTCGAGCCCTTGAGAAGATCAACACTATTTAGCATCATCAAGGTTAGCTTTTCTGTGTCCGTTGTTAGTCATGGCTATAACAGATGTCATTAACCGTGCCAATTTTCTTTCCTCTTGAGTCACGTCCAATATTTAGTTGACACATCTTTCCTTATTTGACAGTCCTCCTTACACTTTTTGCCACATAGCACAATAACTGATCGATAGATTTACTGGGAAGTTGAATAATCAATTCTTTTTTCTCAGATATGTGCAGCGTCACAAAAGAAATTACTGGCCGGCCTTGACAGTACGCAAACCGATGGTGTGAACGCCCTCGCCTCTCTTGAAGATACCATTAACCAGTTCAACTTGCATGGTAAACTAAGCCATATTTGAAACGCATACGATTACTTGTGGATTTTTCTTTTTTTGTAGTCATTAGCTATCCAAATAGCAAAAACGCTATCACCACGGGATATGATGTAAACAAGCACTCCTCATGTCTTCACTGAGCTTCACTATACCTTTCTGCTCAAATTGGGTGGAATTTATTGAGTAGCATTTCGTTACTTTTTCTATTTCATCTCCTCAGGTCTGGACAGTGAAACTTCAAGCTCCATCAAAAGTCGGCTGAAAGCCGCCAAACGATATCTCAAGTCATATTTCAAAATCCATATTTCCCAACAGGAGCCTTGTGCCGACCACTGTAGTGTGTACGCCCTCAGCAGTGGACAGAGTGATCATCGCGGGACATGCCAGCACCAACACAACATCTGCTGCGATCGCTTTGATGACTTGAGGAATGTAGTCATCGACATCCAGTTAGCCCCGTCCTCCTCTGATCTAAATTTTAGGTAAAATGTGAAGAATATATTTCCCTATCATTTTTTGTATGAATGGTTCAAATTCTAGCGGCTTCACAGAAATTAGCAAAGTTGTTTTCTATTTTATCATTCCAATGTCGCAGTGATACGGACAGACGGGAAGAGCTAAACTATGATGTCGAGAGCGCTCTACCTAAGCTGGAGGACTGGAAGGCGCACATTGTGCAAGCTGTCCACCAAGATGCAGCCAAATCCGTCGTTGTCGATAATCTGTCAGGCAGTCAAGTTCTCCTAATCATGGACTGGGCAATGAAGTTTCTTCCCATCAGTTTCAGAGAAACCCAAAGAGACTGGTTTGGGAAAAAAGGAAAATCTTGGCATGTGACAGTAGCAATCATGAAAGATGAAACTGGCAGTGAAGTTGAGGTACTCGTCTCATATTAGCTACTGGAATAAAAGTTGGGTGAGGTAGTGTGCTGCGTTTTGTCTTGTTTGCTTCTAATAAAATCTTTGAGCGATAAGCTAATCCGATCAAATGTCCATGCCCGTAAATGGCTTTGATGAGTACACCACCGTGACAGTGCAATTAAGTCATGTTTGGTGGAGATGACGAGTTGACTCTTTTGCAATTTTTTTCAGACAAGGACCTTCATTCACCTCTTTGATGACTGTAACCAGAATTGGTTTGCTGTAGCATCTATCCTAGAGCACACTCTGGCAACTTTGAAGGGACTCAAGCCCCATCTTGCAGAAGCCTTTCTCAAGTCCGATAACGCTAGGTGTTATCACACAGCTTTCTTGTTGCTCTCCTTACCAAGTCTTGGAGAGCGCAGCGCAGTTAGAGTCGCACGCTACGACTTTAGTGAGCCTCAGGCGGGGAAAGATATATGTGACCGCAGAATCGCCTCAATAAAGAGTCACATTAGGCGATTTGTGAACGAGGGAAACGATGTTGAAACGGCAGCATCTATGAAAGCAGTTATCGAGTCTCATGGCGGAGTAAAGGGGTGCTATGCATCGGTCTGCAAGGTACAAGCTACTTTGCAGACAATGCATAAACACACTATGACAGGCGTGCAGTCCCTGAACAACTTTTCCTACGAGGGAGGAGGACTGAGGGCATGGCGGGCGTACAACATTGGATCTGGAAAATTCTTCACCCTAGCTATGCTGGCCCAGTTGGGTACCCCACAGGGAGCAACAAATCTTGCCATTGTATTACCATTTGGAAGACCAAACGAGGAAGTTGGAACCTTGACAGCAATGAGACCTGTACAGCCATCTCTCGTTCAACCCAGCCCCCCTCGGCCAGATCCCGCCGCCCATTGCGAAAAGGAAGAAGATGAGGACAGGGTGCCATTCGCAAGGAAGGATGCATCAAAGTGTACCAGACATTTGCTGCTTTGCAGAGGCATGTTGATGTGGGGAAGCACCTTATAAGGCTTGAACGCGAGACTCAATATGACCAGGTCAAGCGCAAATGGGCAGAAACCTGCCAGTCCTTGGCTGGTGGATATCTTCAGTCTCTACCTTCCACCTCGGCTGCAGCCACTGTCGACCAACCTCACAGTCAAAATGTGCCTTCTACAGAGGAAGGATGGGCCCTCAAAAAGGTAAGAAATCCCGTAAAATTCTCCGAAAATGTAAGAAACTATTTACGGGAGGTATTCCTGCTGGGGGAACAGACGGGCCACAAGGCTAGCCCAGGAGATGTTGCAATGCGCATGAAGGGGTTGCGGGACAGTAGCGGGAAGAAGAAATTCCAGAAAAAAGAGTGGTTGACCAGTTTGCAGATTTCCCGCTACTTCAGCAGACTATCAACCCTCAATAAAAGTGGAAGATTGACTCGCGATACAGATGCTAATGAAGATGCAGATGACGATGCAGATGACGATGCAGATGACGATGCAGATGACGATGAAGATGAAGACGATGTTTCGACAACAGAAGCTACTGCCATCCGAACAAGGCAACAAATCCGGCGCGAGTTTGAATTGTAGTAATACTGAACTGAATTTGTCAGTATCAAGGCTTTCATTTTCTACATATTAGTCGGTTTCCCAGTTTTTCTTAAAATGTTTTTTTTCCTACTTCATAAGTTCTAAATTAGCAGTGGGAGCTCTGTTCAGTGACCAAAAGTTGATCACGCCATACACCAGGGACCTGACCATCAATACTCGGGTTAGTTTGCTTAAAATGTCTGTGTAGGGTGGCAAGAGAAGATACAACTCAGCTATATAGAGGCGATTAAGGTTTTAGACAGATGTGGGCTCTCGCTTCTGGAAGCCAACAGATCA
>JAHPZR010012561.1:0-13284 GCA_019787425.1 Platygyra sinensis | reverse complement strand
AACTGACACGGACTCCGACATTTGTCCTCAATGTCATGCTGCCTTGCCTGCCTTCTACGAAAGCTCTTCCTTGAGATTTACGATTCAGTGCAAAAGAGAGCTTGAAATGCTACCGACTGGGAACGAGGGGCAGTTTCCTAGAGGCTTCGGGAACAATTAGAACTTCAATTATCGAGACTAAACTCGAAACGTCACACAAAGGAATTTTACGTTCATGATCATTTTTGGTTTGGAACAAAAAATTTGATATTGCAGTAAACGTATTAATCAATTTATATGATCAAGTTTACTGTAAGTGGGGAAGCAAACGCGGACTCAAATGTCCTCGATATTTTGCCTCGCGTAGCCAGCCTGTTTTTCCAGACTGAGATTTACGGTTTAGTGTAAACCATGGTCTCGTAGTATAGCAGAGAGCTTGAAGTGTTACCGACCGGGAAAGAGCTCCAGTCAACAAGGGCTTCGGAACAATTAGAACTTCAATTTTCAACGCTAAACTCGAAATATCATAAAAATTAATTTGGTCCCAAACTCGATCTCTGATCATCTTTGGCTTGTAAAGCAACAATAAATCTGATGCTTCTAAAATAATTTCCCTATTCAGGGCCGTACCTAGGATTTTTTGTCTGCGGGGGCAAACTCCACAAACCTTCACAGGGATCTTCCGTATACAGACAGGGTTTCTAGTCGGACGTTTTGTTCTCACCCCTATTAGTTTTCCTGGCGGGGGCAACTGCCCCCCCCCCCTGCCCCCCCGCTATGTACGGCCCTGCTATTGCATTTCGCTGTTGAGATAAAGTCTTTCGTAGTTCTCAATAACATTTAGAATTTCCCGAACTTAAATTATTGGCACTAAACTCGACACGTCGCTGCGTCATGATGAAGGATTTTCCCGGATGACGGTCTCTGATCATTGGCTTAGAGGAACAAATCTGATACTACAGTAAACGTATTAATCATTTATTCTGATTAAGTTTACAGGCAGTAGGTGAGAAACAGACATTGATGTTATTATTTTTTAAGATACAAGGCCCTTATGGAGACCAGCCTTAGAGCTGAATGGGCTACCCTGTATAAATAAAGTTTTACTTTACTTTGCATGTAGGTACGCAAAACACGGACTCGATATGTCCTGGATATCATGCCTCGCCCAGCCTGCCTCCTACGCAGTTTACGAAAGCTTTTCTAGAAAGAGAGATTGAAATGCTGCTGACTGGGAACGAGGGGCACTTCGGGAACAATTAGAACTTCAATTATCGGTACTAAACTAGAAACGTCACTAAATAAAGGAATTTTCCCAGATAACGGTCTCCCATTTTGGTTTAGAGCAATAAAGCTTATACTACAGTAGACGTATTAACCTTTTAATACGTTCACTGTAGTAGTCAGAGAGTAGTTTACTGTAAATAGCATAGGGACACAGGCAGACACTCGATATGTCCTCGATATCATGCCTAGCCCAGCCTGCCTCCTACGAAAGCTTTTCTAGAGATTGAAGACTCAGTGCAAAAGAAAACTTGAAATCAAGAATGCGACCGACTGGGAACAAGGCAGTCCCCTGAAGGCTTCGGGAGCAATTAGAACTACAATTCGAATCTCAACACGAGACGTCATACAAAGGAACTTTCCTAAATTACGGTCTCAGATCACTTTTGCCCAAAGACTGCAGCAAACCGATTTATGGTACTGTAGTTGACAAACAGTACTTTACTGTAAGTAGGTACGCAAAACACGCGATATGTCTCCGATATTAAGCCTCGCCTAGCCAGTTTCCTAAATAAACTTTTCCAGATATTTACGACTCACTGCAAAAAAGAACTCGAAGTGCTGCCGACTGGAAACGAAGGGTAATCACCTGAAGGTTTCTGGAACAATTAGAACTACAATTATCGGAACTTAACTCGATCATTTTCGCTAAGGACTGCAGTAAAGTTATTAATCATTTCTGATTATGATTAAGTTTACTGTAGTAGACAAACAGGCCCCGGTTGTTCAAAGGCCGGATAACGCTATCCAGCGGATAAATCACTATCCAGCAGATAAATGTTAACAAAACAAACCACGCTATCCACTGGATAGTGATTTATCCGCTGGATAGCGTTATCCAGCCTTTTAAAAACCGGGGCCAGTACTTAACACTAAGTAGGTACGCAAAACACTGACTCGATATGTTCTTGATATCATGCCTCGCCCAGCCTGCCTCCTACGAAAGTTCTTCCAGAGGTTTACGATTCAGTGTTAACTACCATGCTCTCTTAGTATAAAAAAGAGCTTGAAGTGTTACCGACTGGGAACGAGCCAGTCCACAAGAAAGCTTCGGGAACAATTAGAACTTTAGTATCGACACTAAACTCGAGACGTTTTACAAAAGAATTTTTCCCAAATTCGACCTCTGAACATTTTTGGCTTATAAAACAATAAATAAGGCCTTGAGATAAGGCCTTTCGTAGTTCTCAACAGAATAACCTATGTTCTCATTGCTTTCACCAGAACCGAGAAAAAAAAAAACATTACGATCTTTGTGACGTCGCTTGTACTTCTGGCTTTCTTTTCCATTGTTACGCGCTGTTTAATTGCTCATTAATGACCGGTAATTTCCACCAAACATGATTGGAACTCAAGTAAAACAGACTATGTAAACAGCACGTCAAAACTGCCAACTATATAAAAAATGCCGCAACAAAACAAGGAAATCCAACTGATTATCGAAGAAAGCGAAGAAAGCGAAGAATGCAAGGAAGAAAAAGTAGAAATCGGCGCAAAATGTCGAGGACCAGGGCCAGCTAAATATCTTCTTCCGGGAACTGTAGGAATTAAGGGCCATGATATTAGAAAGCACCGGTGCCCAGCATTTAGTTTTGGCCAACGACATAAAGAGTTTTCCTCGAGTTTCAGCCCTGGTCCAAAGTACATGTTCCCTGCTTATGTGACGCGTAAAGGGAAAGAAGGTTCTCCAGCATTTTCTCTCTACAGTCGTACGCCAGATAAGCTACACTTTTTCACACCTGGTCCAGGTATTTTAAAAATTTAATTGTTATTAGTGACCAAATGTGTACTGAATTTGCCAGCCAGGGGAAACAGGCCAAGGCAGATGTAATGGTAGAAGTAATAGTAATGACTTTATTTTAAGAGGGTAGCACGTAACAGTTTAAGCACAACTGATGGCCCTGTGGCCCTCTATAAAGTAATCTAGTCAATACATAAAATTAACATAAATGAAAGTAATAAGAATGATATATATAAATTAAAAACATATGGCTTTCGAAAACAGCATACTATATCAAAACGACATTGAGTATCACTTTACAACGTCCTATGATCACAAATGACGTCCTCTGCTTGGTTCGCTACTCACTATGTATTCTTTTGTATGTGTCGTGTAGAGTAGCACGTGTGCTCTCGCATGCTCCGTTTATTCCAGAGTAGAACTATTTTAACCAATTTTTCGATTTGGTTCCAGGGCAATATTCGCCAGAAAAATTCCATCCACCTCATGAGACGAGAGCTCCATGTTTCACGTTCAAGACACGCACTAAGTACTCGTTCAAAGACCCGACGCCTTCGCCCAACTCGTACTCTCTACCACCCCTGATAGGACCCAAAGGGGTTAACAAGGCATCGGCGCCTGCCTACTCGTTGAGCGGGCGCGCAACCATTGGTGGCTTCAGCGAAGATCTTCAAAAGGTGAGAGTCAACGTACACATATTACCATCGTTTTCGTTGATACGCGACTTTGGAAAACAAAGCACCCGGGAAACGTTTCCAAAATTTCCGCCAGTCTTGCGTGTAATTGACAGATCGGATCGAAATCCACCAATCAGAGCCACTAGTGTGACCTTCAGACCTTCCACACGTCATGCAAGCGGGCTGTGATTGGTGGATTTCGATCCGATCTGTCGATAACATGTATGATTGACGGAAATTTTGGAAACGTTTCCACAGGTGTTTTGTTTTCGGAAGTCGCGTATCAACGAAAACGGTGGTAAATACATATCTTCCATAACCAGCAAGAAAAAATTTGATTACACTTGTTAGAGTAAGAGAAGAAGAAGAAAGCCTGTTCCTACCCAATAGTTTTAACCGTATGAGAATAGGGCCTGGCTATGACATCCGACTGAAAGGCAATATCATTAGAATTAGGATTTAAAAGAGCACGACAATCGTCTTCAAATTCACGTACAGTGACTAACGTGCACGTTTTAGTAACTTGTTTCTGTAATTTGCTCACTTCGCTATGCGCCATGATTATTAATGCCAACTGACATGAACTGACACATGAATAATTAACAGAGATCTTCATTAGAAACAGAGCATTTCTTGCCTTAACTGATCAAATTAATTTATACCATAAATATTATGTAGTTATTAAAATAAGATAACACCGGTATCGCTTTAGTTTCTTTAACCAAAATCTTTATCTCAAGGATACGAAACTGTCCTTATGTTTCAAGTGCAAAATCAATTTTATTAATATAGTTTACTTATTTCATTTACCGTTTCGTAACTAGACACCCGGCCCGGGGACATACAATATCACTAATCTTAATACAAATAAAAAGAGAATGCCAGCATACACCATGAATGGAAGAAACTACATGCCACAGGACTCCACGCAAAAACCTGGACCTGGAGCGCACAGCCCTGAAAAGGTAGGCTTACATAAACTGATATCTCACGGTGAGTATTGATTCGAACCTCTAAGTTATTCAGAGAACTTGCATATGGATGACTATTAGTTTAATTGCAAATTACTCTACTATTCCGCTTCAAGTTGTAAGGGCAATCGCCCATATTCGTATTTTTCTCTCGGTACTGGACTGGACCTAGCATGAAATGGAGGCTCATATCATTAACAAGGGATAACTTATATATACATTTGAAAGGAGTCTCTACATTAGCCTCAGTTGCAAGCTATTTCCAGTCCAGTGCCGAGAATACGAATGTACAAACAAAGGCCTTCATTTGGCATATACATATTTAAGCAATAGAGCACTTTTTCCGTGTTTACATCTGAGCCTCATCTAAACACGAGGAGGGTTGGGAGAATTCGAGACAGTTATGCAAACCCGAGACATAGTGGAGGGTTTGCATAACTTTCGAGAATTTCCTAACTCTCCGAGTGTTTAGATGAGGCTACGTAAACACGGAAAAAGTGCTCTATTGCTTCTATAAAATAATTCTTGAAAATACGCCTAAATCTGGAAGGTCACAACCGTGTTTACACACTCTCATCTGAACACACGTATCAACCAATTCGGATATTTGTCCGCGGACATTCTGTTCTGAGAAGCAAACAGTTTTCTGAGAGCATAGCTCGAGGAAAACTGTGAGCTTTGAGGAACAAATTATGTCCAAGGACAAATATCCGACCATTTCTTCGCGCCAAATAGAGGCTATTGTGTTTATTATCCTTTTGTTCGCAACGCCCGCGGTTTGTGGAATATCACTCGGATTGATTCATGATGTTGGGCTTCATAATATAGAGATAACGTGCGCAGTCTGAAACTGAACACAAACAGCTCTGCTCTTTTGTCAATCACGTTGCGCAATCGGAATTAAAACCGTATTATAAGTAACCGTATAAATAAGTATGAATTCATAGAAGCTGACGTTTTTGTTTGCTTAATTAAAGCTTGAATTCGTGTTAAACCAATCTAATATGAGGGACACAAAACTATATAACAGGAAATCAGAAATGATAAATTTTACCTTGACTGAGTTCAAAGTTGACACCAATACTGGAAAAGCACTGATAAAACAAACACCCAGTTCGTCTCGACTGAAGACGATCCGTGGGTTCAAATCAAAATGGTGACTCGTCTTGGTTTCTTAAGCGCCGACAAGACTCTTGGAAACAAAGCTGGAAGCCAACTACCATTGCATAAGTGGATGCTACTTACAAAAGGGCGAAAACTTAAAGGTGCACGTTAGTTCAAACTTCCATCTAAAACTCCTGAGACCCAGATAATCTGTAGCTGAGTGGTGGTTACAGAGTTTCAGTACTCAAACAGATTACATGAAGTGTTCTGACGGTAAAAATTCAAGTTTGGTACGTGCTCCGTATTCTTCACAGTTGGACACAAATGAACTATTTCTCTGGATACTCACTGACCAGCACCCAGGTCCTTGCGCATTTTTTTCTGTGGCGTCAGAAGAAAGCCAAGTGTGGGTAAAATGAGGAGTCGAGCCGCGCTGCACTAAATCTGCCAAATCACGAGAATATATATGTAGGAACGATTGGAAGGTAGAAAAAAAGGAGAATAATAAATTTACGGAAACAAACAAATCGCCGACTTAATATAATAAAATACACTTTTTGGTGAGTAAAACTTGAGAATAATACAGTATTCAAACATACCCCATGACATGACTGCACTTGATGATCATCAAGAGCACTTCCTTGCATTCATTGCATGTTACAAAGCTGTTGTTCTTGACATTATCGTTCAAATGCATGCTACTCACATATCCTTCGCTTTCTGTTCTGATGTGTCTTATTGTCATTCTGATCGATCTGAAAATTTCGTCTCTAGAGAGACGTCAAGACGCACATATACTGTAAGGAGAATCATAATGACGAGATGAATGTATTTGTCACTCAACAGGTGGACCACGGACTGCGCTTTTCCTTTGGCATAAAACACTCTGAATTCGTGCTGCCCGTTCGAGAAGATCCATAAGCGAATCAATAACCCGACCTGAGCTTGCGAGGTAAACGCTACCCACAACTCCTCACGCATGCATTGTGCTAAACGCGTTTATCTCCATCCACATCATTCACCTCATTTTTCGTCATTGCACGTACACGGCTCATTATCCAGTCACTTTCGATAGCTCACCTCTATCCACGAAGTTTTTCCCCAGGATTTTCAGCTTTGTTTCACTTTGTGGCGCGATTCAGTTTTTTACGATAACTGCAGAAATTCTCGCGCGCTCATTGGCTAATTTTTATTGTTAATAAGCGGACGGACACATGAATTTATAATATATGCGATGCGTCAACGAACGTAAGCGGACAATTTCACAATTTGTTTTCGTAAAAAACAAATTGATTTCAATTTTTAATGCGTCTGTCCTGTTATTGACAATGAATTTCGTCATAACATTGTCAAAGATGTCTGCGGATCCACTCGGCGATCCACAGCTACTTAGACAATGTTATGACGAAATTCAGGATCAATAACAGGACAGACGCATGAAAAACTGACGTCAATTTGTTAACTTGCATACCAGTCATCATTGCTGTCGAATCATACTAATGGAAATCAAACAAGCATACGGTAACTAACCAACAATTCCATGCTAACAGCCTGCATTTTCTCTAACTTAAGACGTCATCATTTGCTGTCGAGACTTCCGTGTACATATTTACGTCATGCATGCCATCGAACGTCATCTTGCGGGTCAGTGTGACGCATTTCTTCACCTGCTGGTGCCATGACACGGAATGGTTTTCCCATGATACTCGTACAAGTGATTATGCATGGACTAATATAGAATCATTCAACGCGTGCCATCACAGTTCACAACAGTGAAATTTCGTTTCGTCGCCTCATTTGATAACACCTCACAACACCCATTCGTATGCGTCAACCGCTGATCATTGGTACCGTTAAGTTTGAACATGCGTCATCAGTCTGTAGACAGCGAAGAGGACAACTCAAGACAGAAGTATATATATTTTGTAATTAGGTGTTAGGAAAGCAGATGTAGTCACAAAACCTACTTGAGAACTAAGTATCAATTTAGATATCATTAGAAGTCGTTGGAACAGCCCAATTTAGGAAGCTCGTGCTATGCTCTGAGTGGAAGGAAAAAAAAAACAATAAAAACCTCATCGCTTATTCTCTACGAGGATTTTTTAAGAACCTGTACTTGTTCCCTGCCAGGACGACGAATCCGGCAGAGGAAGAAACGTGCTACGAGCCAGACAGACAATCAGTGAACTAATCCTATGTAGTTAGCCGAGACTTAAATAAACCTACACCTTTTTTCAAAACGTAGCGCAGTTTTGTTAATTTAGTACCTTCTCGACTTATTGTATGTACCCCGGTAGTTAGTAAAGGAAAATAATTAGCTGTAAGTGAATCTCAGTACTAAATGGATAGATAAAGCAAAGTGAAGGCGCTTAGAGAGATACTAAAACTGTCACCCTGTAGAATGACAGAAGGTTGTCAGTTCCCCTTAATTCCCGTCTTAAGCAAGGCAAAAATGGTAGATCTTAGGCATTGCTAGACGTACAATTAGTTTGCTTCAGCCATTTATACTGACAAGGTAAATTTCCTTCTTTATACGATCAAGCAACAAGCACGAAAGTGTTACTTTTTACCACAGAGATCCTTCTCTACTCTGGAAAAACAATTGGTAATATCAATGTCCACTAATGGTTTCCACTGGATTATGCGATCGTGTAAACTTAAGGAAGTTAAAGTGCACCTAAACCCAAAATATTTTGAAACGCATTGCGCCTTTTTGCCCCTTTTTAGCCCTAATCAGGCTGTAAAAGTTCAGAAATCTGGCCATCATCTGTTCCACGACCGAGCAAGTAAGGGGGATGGGTCTATTCCTGGTTTGATGTCACAAACTTCTTTGCATGCATGTTTACAAAGACTTAATACGATGAAAATCAGTATGTGACGTCAACCCAGGAATAGAACCATGATCCTTACTAGCTCGGTCGTGCAACAGGTGATGGCTAGATTTGTAACCTTTAGAGCCTATAAAAAAAGTCAACATTTAGTTTAAAAAGGCGCAGTGCGTTTCGAAAAGGTGCAAAGATTTAGTTAAGCGAAAAAAATATTTTGGGGTTAGGTGCACTTTAAATGTGTCATGATAACTCACGGAAATATCCAGGTAGATACACGGATACAGGGTTATCCAGTCAGATACAGGGATATCCAGGCAGATACAGGGATAGAGTCAAACGTTCGCTTGATTTTATTTTTACAATTCTCATCTCCATCTCGTTTTCCAGGTGGTGTACAACAAACCTTCCGCACCAACATTCAGCTTCGGAATGAGGCACAGCGATTACATCACTGTTCCACTGTTTATGAACACGTGATTAAAACCTAGCAAATCATCTACAAGTACAAATGACGTTTTAGTCACGTGTTCAATAACTGCTAAAAATCTTTAATGGCATCTTGTTTGAGAGAGTTCCACGTAGGTCACCAGGCTAATCGCAAATTAACACACTGATATATATTTTTTCCTCTTTTTCTACTAAGAAGACTGAAATCGTTTTTGGTTGGTTTGCGTACGTAAAATTCACAAGTTCTAAGTTAACGCAAGAATGAATAAGTTGAAAGTATGTAACTCAGAATCTTATCGGTTTACTTTCTCTAAGGACTCTCAATAGTGATATCGAAAGTTAAAGCACTTGTTATTGTATCTATGCGTTTTGTAAAATATTCTGTGAAAATTTGTACAGAAAATAAAATGAGAATTGAGTGAACAAACTGTGCTTCCCATTTAGAGCAGTTGTTGCTCATAGGAGATTGTTCCGTCCAGCTGTGAAACCAACTCGTCCTTGAAGTCAGTATAGACACCGTTACTAAAACAACTTAGAGACAGTGTATGTGTGCGAATGGCAGGCTAAATTTTCACCCGCTTGGCGATTCGCATACTTTCCTTATTTCCTTAAAAATAAAGAAACGAAGGTATTATTTCGCTGTTGCCCACACCTAAAATGCATAAAATTGAGCTGGGTTTATTTTCGTTTCTTTTTCTTTTTTTTCTTTGAATGACCGCTGTTCATAGCCCCACTCAGGCTCAAAGCTGCCATGGCGTCAGCGGCAGACTCTCCTTCCATGGGCTCAGGATTGACCTCTTCAAATGGCTCCACAGAATCGGTCGCCTGAAAAGTTTGAACGAGTTTGTTAAAAGAAATCTTCTAGAAAAAGAAAAGAACGAAGCTAGCAGCTGGTACAAAAATAAGGTAACCAGCCGTTACGCTCGATCTCTATTTCATATGGCCCGACTTGAAAGTCGCACGGCCCGATCTCAAAGTCGCATCACCTGGAACAAAAGTTAATTCGCCCGAAGTTTTGTCAAAGCAAATTAGCTAGGATGTAGTTGGTACACAAATGCGTCTCATTTTCTATTTCTTCCGCGATATATTTACTGTAATTTTTGCTGTGTTTGACCCCAAATAGGATGGCGTCACAAACGGTGAAAAGGTCTATTTAAAAAGCATCCCGCCGGTAAGATGAAGTAGGAAAGGTCTCAACAGTGATTGATTTGTTTGGTTAACCATTTATTTCTTTCTAAATCGCATGAAAAAAACTTCGGACGAACCAACTTTTGGTCCGGGCGAATCGACTTTTTCCCCGAGCAATAAGAGTTTGAGATCGGGCGAAACGCACTTCGGGTGAAACGACCGATCGAAATTGAAAAAGAATACCTCGCGCTCCTCGGCTAGGGCCTCTGTTGCCGGTCTCACAGTCGCAGGCATCAGTCTTTCCCTTGATTCAAAATGTCGACGAACTAAAACACAAAGAAAGCGGGTTAGGCAAGTAGGTTGAATCAAAACACAACACTTAGCAAAGTTAGTTTAAGGAAGGAACGTTACCTCGAACACCTGAAGGAAAAATCACGAAAAATGGCTCTTCTCTTTCAGATTTGAATTCGTTTTAGTCTTTTTTGATGAAAGAAATAAACACTAAGTCTCAGTGATATACTTATTATTTATTGAAGGCAGGTAACACATTGTTACTTCAGTTCGGCGCAAATCTATTCTGGGGAGATAAATTTTATCTAGACATTGACTAACTGACCGACTGTCCGTCTCTCTCTGTTTGTATGTCTATTTGTCTCTCCGTCTAATCGTCGGACAGACGGATGGATTGGCAGACTGACTGAATGTCAGATAAACGGACGCTCTGACTGACTGAATGTCTGTCAATCTGTCTGTTTGTCAGTCTGTCTGTCTGTCTGTCTGTCAGTCTGTCAGTCTGTCACTCTGTCACTCTGTCTGTTATTCTTCAATTACCTGGGTTACTCTCTGTAATATCGAAGACTCTCAACCCTTGCTTCTCGCCACCGAAACAGAAAACAAATGGTGTATCAGGACAGCAACAGCTATTGAGAATTTTCCCCTGAAAATAGCAATTGACAATAATCAAACCATCTTAAAACAAAAACTCTAACATTGAGGACAAAGTTCTTCATCTCCTTACCATTTGAAGATTTCTGGATGCCACGAACGAGGGTTTGTTATCCTAAAATGAAACAAAGTATGTTACTGTCAACATATCTAGAGCAACCACATAAGAGGCTGCCTCATCCCCAGCCGTCTTCCTACCACTTCAAACAGCGCACGGCATGGGGCGAGGTGGGAGCGCAGGGTGAGATGGGTAAGAAGATAGCGAGGGAGGAAGGAGTCGTCATTTCTTCTTCTCCCTTCCCATCACCCTTTGCTCACCTTGCGCCGTACCGCGTGTTTTATGAAGACGACTTGAGACGAGACAACATCACAAGTGTGTCGCCTAACCTGTATATCCCAGACTTTGACAGTCTCGTCGGCGGATGCAGTGACTAGACATCCGGGAACTTGGCTGCTTAGAGCAAGTCCTACAACCAATAGACAAGACAAGACAAGACAAGACAAGACAACTTTATTTAACCAGGGTAGCCCAATCAGCTGCAAAGCTGGTATCCTTAGGGGCCCTGGGTTCAATAAGGAAGAAGAAACAGATTTGTTTGTCGTTGAGTCATAGCAGGGTAACATAAAAACAGACCAGGGTAGTATTATTGGAAAGGACTTTTAGAAAGTCTAAACTTGCGTGACAAGCTAAGAAAAATAAGCTCTAAAGGGACATTATTCTGCAAATCAAAAACGAGCGAAGAGGGAGGCAACAACAACAGCAGCAATCTTTATCACTATTTTGGTACAAAAGAAAGATAAGACAAAAAAGAAACTAAAGAAAACGAAATGATAGAGACTATATAACTATATGTACAATTTGAGTCAGTATGCAACAGCCAAAGTAGCAAAGCTTTCGAGTTGGCTGCTGCTTATTTACAAATAAAGAAAGGAACGAAGGAAACAGATAATAATTAAGACTAAACTGACGACTGGGACGAAGGGAGGTAAGTTGCCTTCTTGTCTACTCCTCTCATCTCTTTTTGCAACTATCATACACAGAAAATGGCGGATGTTACTCTCGGCTTGACTTGTCACAAGTCGACTACACAATTCGTAACACCACACATTAACTGACTGCTTGATTTGTGTTGTGGATCCGAGATGCTATAATAAAAGGTTCCTCAGTTGACCTCTTGCGGATTCCAAACATTTATAACAGAACATTTCAAGCCGGTTAAGATACAAACTGTTGCCTTGAAAACCATGAAACGTCACTTGTACAGGAAGCCTCAAACGTCATTGACTACGTCATCAAAGCTTCGGGAAAGAAAGGGGAGGGTAGGCGTAGGGAAAGGCGAAGATTGTTCACCTGGTATGGCATCATCGTGTGCTTTAAGAATAAACACTGGCGTGTCTGTTCTGACGTCACAGCAGAACACGTGACCATTTTCTGTGCTGACCTGCACACAAATTAACAAGATAATGATTAACTATAAAAACTTTAAAATACTTCTCAGAGACCTAAACATAAAAATTTAAGAAGCAAAATAACTTTTAAAGTACAAAACGCCCGGGATATAAAGGCCGTATCCAAAAAAACATATATTGTGTAATTCTACATGATTTTTGTCATAGTCCAAAAAGACAAAAGCACTTACACTTCATTGTTTACTTACTAAAAAGTTGTATGGTGAAAAATGATTCCACAGAACTCTTTCCACCTCTGCATCGAATTTCCAAGATTTGATGTTGCTCTAGGACATTAAGAAGTACCGTAGATTACACTTTATCTTAACAAAATGGCTTTACATGTAAATACGGTCTTTTTTACAGGAGATCCTTACATTTTCTGTAGAGATCACGTTTAAGGATGACAGTATCGCACAAAAGATGACTTTTTTTCCAGTACCAGTCTACAGCTGTTCACTTGAGGCCTCACCCAAGACTAATCCTGAGGCTTCTTAGATGCAATATTGTGGAAAATGGTCAAAAGTATAAATTGACTTGTGCTGCTGGATCAACAATAACCACAATCAAATAAAAGATAGTTACCTCGGGACTTCTGCAATCTAGTGCTTTGGCCTTCCTGTAAAATAAGAACACCAACAGAAATGAAATGTGAGGAAATGTGGGATATTTTTATTACAGGCTGCTTGGGACAAAAGGACTGACCATATTCCACTCCCTCCCCTTTTCAC
>JAHPZR010012560.1:27500-30435 GCA_019787425.1 Platygyra sinensis | reverse complement strand
CAGCGAAGGTGGAATGCACGTGCAAAATTGTAAAAAAAAAGACTCTGAAGTGAAATTTTCCTATCTTGAAATTTGCATTTCTGTTTTTTTTTTCAATTTAGGCAAAATCTACTCCACAGAATTGTTTTCTAATTGTGCCTA
The DNA here is from genome assembly GCA_019787425.1 of Platygyra sinensis. Lineage (NCBI taxonomy): Eukaryota > Metazoa > Cnidaria > Anthozoa > Scleractinia > Merulinidae > Platygyra > Platygyra sinensis. The sequence goes on along the minus strand of JAHPZR010012560.1, from coordinate 30,294 downwards.
TTTCTTCTGCTTTGTGAAAGACCAACATCTAACACAACTGCGTGCTTGCTCGATAAGGAAAAGTAATTTGATCTATGACTTGAGGAAGGCGCATGTAGATGAGAATTTTAAGTTTTTACGTTGTCACAAAAGCGACGAAAGATTTTAAAAATGACTATAGTTGCTTTAAAACAAAGATTAACAGTCGTCAAGATAAAAGAAACTAAGTAAACGATAATAGGAGAGTGTTTCAAATATTGTGGAGTATAAATAACTCTTTGTTTCCACTTCAAGTGGATGCCTGCAAAAATTACTTAGTCCTTGGTAAAGCAGACCGCGCTCAAGGAAACGTATTGCAGCCGCATACGGGTTCCGAGAACGACCTAGTAACTGGTTGGTACCGTTTTCAAGGAGCTGCTGGAGACCGCATGCCAGACAAATGTGTTCTTAGACTTCGCTGCGGTACCACACATCCTGGTTGGCTTAATGGTACATACCCCACAATCGCCGATGGTGTGGTGACACGTACAGTCTGTTTTAGTGGGATGACAGACTGTTGTTCGTTCCGTAACATAATTCAAGTGAAGAACTGTAGTTCTTATTACGTCTATGAGTTACAGAGGTCAACTAGGATTAATCTTCGCTATTGTGGTAACGCCGGCGCTGGTAAGTTGATTCGCGATGAATTCATTATGAATAGCTAGAGAACTCTGTGAGTCAGTTTGTAAGACTGATTAAATTTATTTGTGTATGCGCTTTCATTAGGTGCCACGGCGTCTGCAGCAATATATGAGCATTTCCCATGTTTCTTTTGTAACAAACTTATGCATAGCTTCGTGATGTCGACAGTTAACTGACGTAGATAAAAGGGTACACATCCGCCTCTCCTACCTCATCCCAACCACTCCCTGGCCTCTAGACAAATTAATTAATCGAAATTGATTCAATAAAAGTTTTTAAAGTTTTCACTTTAACGCCATAGGCCCATAGTGACATATAGCCTAATTGCCTCAGCCGAAGGCAGCCCCCAAAACCATCCCAATAGTGCACTCTGTTCGTCACTTAAAACAGCAGGGGAGAAAAAAAAATGTTTTCTTCGTTCTTTATACCAGGCAAGTCCCACACTTGGGTATTTATAGTACTCTTCTTCTACTAACTGCTGGTAACAACTATAGAATACAGAAAATAGCATTCGTGGGTATTCCAGTTTATTCGCGTGGAATTGCAAACCGCCTTCACGCGTGCGTAAAGTGCGATCTGGAAAGGTCGAGATTTTAATTTGCGCACAGGAAGCCGGCGCTAAAAATTCCTTATCCACCAAGCTAATATCTTAAAAACTGATCCGGTGACGCTACTTATTTAGTGCAAAAACTTATTTAACAGCGAAGGTGGAATGCACGTGCAAAATTGTAAAAAAAAAGACTCTGAAGTGAAATTTTCCTATCTTGAAATTTGCATTTCTGTTTTTTTTTTCAATTTAGGCAAAATCTACTCCACAGAATTGTTTTCTAATTGTGCCTATTTCTTCTGCTTTGTGAAAGACCAACATCTAACACAACTGCGTGCTTGCTCGATAAGGAAAAGTAATTTGATCTATGACTTGAGGAAGGCGCATGTAGATGATAATAATTAAGAGCGACTTGCTGTAACGATCACCTATACCTATGCAAGATAGAAAAAATCGATTTTCTGAAAATTTGTCAGGAAGAAGGTTTTTACTAACTTGTTTCAAAACTGTAACTTTGAGGTTGTTTGGATTTTTATTTTCTTCTCCAGACCGCCTTTTGTATTTTGCCCCTAAAAGAGCCAAACTCGGACCTGAAATTCCACTTTTTGCGAAGGCTGGCAAACCAAAATATTGTGCGTGGCTGGAAAAGCTAACCCATATTATTAAAATATCATGTTTTAGTACTTATTTCGCGTTGTCAGATCCACATGTAATTTGAACCTGAATTTTTAACAAATTTTCAAAATAATACGCGACGGCGATGTCGTGTCACGTCCAAATTTAGGTCAAATTCGTGGACCAAAAAGTCAATCTGGTACATGAATTTACCGCCCAAAACAATTTTTCTGGATAAAAGTATCACTTGATCTTACTTTTTATCGCAAATCTAGCTTGGGTAAATAAAACGCAAAAATTTGACAGCATCTTGAAACCAGGCACTTGAGGTAATCGCTTGACATTTTGACCTTTCACGTCGCGATTATTATCTCGAGAGTTGACCCTGAAATGTTTGCCCGTGGGTCTCAATCCGGTAAAATAATTGTTTTAAGCCTCCAGATATCAGTTATAGTAATTTAAAAACAATTTCTAGCCAAAAACGAGCATGTTTTGCAAAGGCTAATTTTGAATAATTAATTAAGCTTAAACAAGTGGCGGTTCGCGAGCACAGACAATGCACGCGACAAAAATGTCGGTTTATAAATCGTTATCGGGAAAAATCTTAAGGAAAACTAGAAGAATAAATGGTTTACTAAATACTTGGAGCTATTTCTTACCTTAATCTCGCCTACCGTGATAAGAAATGGTAACATTGCTGCGGCTTCATAGCTTGTTCGAAACAATCTTGACGGTTGCCAGGCTACAAACAAAATCACGGACACAGGACTCCCAAGGTCGCGTGAGAGCGGCGGACTTGTTTATTTCAGGAGCCCATCCTGTTTATCTTAATTGTTACTGTTTGTTTGGTTGTCTGTTTGTTTTTTTTTGTAATTGATTGTTTTTATTTTTGTAATATATAAGATTTAGTACATTTATGTCATTTTTTTTTCGCATACCCAATTAATATTATCTTCTGTGCTTACCGCATGT
>JAHPZR010012560.1:0-25000 GCA_019787425.1 Platygyra sinensis | reverse complement strand
AGCGAGACGTTTCTCAAAGACCTCAATTTGATTTTCCAAGAACGTCATGTTAATAAGATTCTATCAAGTTCCCGTTCTGTTGACTCAGCCAACAAAAACACTTAACTTGGTTCGTCAACAAATCTGCCTCTATGTTGAATCAATTCATCACAAGAAGTTTCCTGGAGAGTAACTTAGTTTTCTGAGGAACGCACCTGAGGGGTCTACAGTGACGCGCCCAGGAGGCTTGGCGCTCATAGATGTGGCTCGTGGGAGATTTTTGGATTCACAGTCTAAGGAAGTCTCCAAGTCTCCAAATACAGAGAATCTCGAAGGTGGCCTTAAGTACTCTTTACACAGCTTCCTACAACCATGCAGGATTCTCCAGAAGTGCGCACCTGTTATCCTGACGCATGCTCGTTGACATGCGGTAAGCACAGAAGATAATATTAATTGGGTATGCGAAAAAAAAATGACATAAATGTACTAAATCTTATATATTACAAAAATAAAAACAATCAATTACAAAAAAAAACAAACAGACAACCAAACAAACAGTAACAATTAAGATAAACAGGATGGGCTCCTGAAATAAACAAGTCCGCCGCTCTCACGCGACCTTGGGAGTCCTGTGTCCGTGATTTTGTTTGTAGCCTGGCAACCGTCAAGATTGTTTCGAACAAGCTATGAAGCCGCAGGAATGTTACCATTTCTTATCACGGTAGGCGAGATTAAGGTAAGAAATAGCTCCAAGTATTTAGTAAACCATTTATTCTTCTAGTTTTCCTTAAGATTTTTCCCGATAACGATTTATAAACCGACATTTTTGTCGCGTGCATTGTCTGTGCTCGCGAACCGCCACTTGTTTAAGCTTAATTAATTATTCAAAATTAGCCTTTGCAAAACATGCTCGTTTTTGGCTAGAAATTGTTTTTAAATTACTATAACTGATATCTGGAGGCTTAAAACAATTATTTTACCGGATTGAGACCCACGGGCAAACATTTCAGGGTCAACTCTCGAGATAATAATCGCGACGTGAAAGGTCAAAATGTCAAGCGATTACCTCAAGTGCCTGGTTTCAAGATGCTGTCAAATTTTTGCGTTTTATTTACCCAAGCTAGATTTGCGATAAAAAGTAAGATCAAGTGATACTTTTATCCAGAAAAATTGTTTTGGGCGGTAAATTCATGTACCAGATTGACTTTTTGGTCCACGAATTTGACCTAAATTTGGACGTGACACGACATCGCCGTCGCGTATTATTTTGAAAATTTGTTAAAAATTCAGGTTCAAATTACATGTGGATCTGACAACGCGAAATAAGTACTAAAACATGATATTTTAATAATATGGGTTAGCTTTTCCAGCCACGCACAATATTTTGGTTTGCCAGCCTTCGCAAAAAGTGGAATTTCAGGTCCGAGTTTGGCTCTTTTAGGGGCAAAATACAAAAGGCGGTCTGGAGAAGAAAATAAAAATCCAAACAACCTCAAAGTTACAGTTTTGAAACAAGTTAGTAAAAACCTTCTTCCTGACAAATTTTCAGAAAATCGATTTTTTCTATCTTGCATAGGTATAGGTGATCGTTACAGCAAATCGCTCTTAATATTCTCATCTACATGCGCCTTCCTCAAGTCATAGATCAAATTACTTTTCCTTATCGAGCAAGCACGCAGTTGTGTTAGATGTTGGTCTTTCACAAAGCAGAAGAAATAGGCACAATTAGAAAACAATTCTGTGGAGTAGATTTTGCCTAAATTGAAAAAAAAAACAGAAATGCAAATTTCAAGATAGGAAAATTTCACTTCAGAGTCTTTTTTTTTACAATTTTGCACGTGCATTCCACCTTCGCTGTTAAATAAGTTTTTGCACTAAATAAGTAGCGTCACCGGATCAGTTTTTAAGATATTAGCTTGGTGGATAAGGAATTTTTAGCGCCGGCTTCCTGTGCGCAAATTAAAATCTCGACCTTTCCAGATCGCACTTTACGCACGCGTGAAGGCGGTTTGCAATTCCACGCGAATAAACTGGAATACCCACGAATGCTATTTTCTGTATTCTATAGTTGTTACCAGCAGTTAGTAGAAGAAGAGTACTATAAATACCCAAGTGTGGGACTTGCCTGGTATAAAGAACGAAGAAAACATTTTTTTTTCTCCCCTGCTGTTTTAAGTGACGAACAGAGTGCACTATTGGGATGGTTTTGGGGGCTGCCTTCGGCTGAGGCAATTAGGCTATATGTCACTATGGGCCTATGGCGTTAAAGTGAAAACTTTAAAAACTTTTATTGAATCAATTTCGATTAATTAATTTGTCTAGAGGCCAGGGAGTGGTTGGGATGAGGTAGGAGAGGCGGATGTGTACCCTTTTATCTACGTCAGTTAACTGTCGACATCACGAAGCTATGCATAAGTTTGTTACAAAAGAAACATGGGAAATGCTCATATATTGCTGCAGACGCCGTGGCACCTAATGAAAGCGCATACACAAATAAATTTAATCAGTCTTACAAACTGACTCACAGAGTTCTCTAGCTATTCATAATGAATTCATCGCGAATCAACTTACCAGCGCCGGCGTTACCACAATAGCGAAGATTAATCCTAGTTGACCTCTGTAACTCATAGACGTAATAAGAACTACAGTTCTTCACTTGAATTATGTTACGGAACGAACAACAGTCTGTCATCCCACTAAAACAGACTGTACGTGTCACCACACCATCGGCGATTGTGGGGTATGTACCATTAAGCCAACCAGGATGTGTGGTACCGCAGCGAAGTCTAAGAACACATTTGTCTGGCATGCGGTCCCCAGCAGCTCCTTGAAAACGGTACCAACCAGTTACTAGGTCGTTCTCGGAACTCCGATGCGGCTGCAATACGTTTCCTTGAGCGCGGTCTGCTTCATCAAGAACTGAGTAATTTGTGCAGCCATCCACTTGAAGTGGAAACAAAGACGTTAGTTATACTCCACAATATTTGAAACACTCTCCTATTATCGTTAACTTAGTTTCTTTTATCTTGACGACTGTCAATCCTTGTTTAAAAGCAAATATAGTCATTTTTAAAATCTTTCGTCGCTTTTGTGACAACGTAAAAACTTAATATTCTCATCTACATGTGCCTTCCTCAAGTCATAGATCAAATTACTTTTTCTTATCGAGCAAGCAAGCAGTTGTGTTGGATGTTGGTCTTTCACAAAGCAGAAGAAATAGGCACAATTAGAAAACAATTCTGTGGAGTAGATTTTGCCTAAATTGAAAAAAAAAACAGAAATGCAAATTTCAAGATAGGAAAATTTCACTTCAGAGTCTTTTTTTTTACAATTTTGCACGTGCATTCCACCTTCGCTGTTAAATAAGTTTTTGCACTAAATAAGTAGCGTCACCGGATCAGTTTTTGAGATATTAGCTTGGTGGATAAGGAATTTTTAGCGCCGGCTTCCTGTGCGCAAATTAAAATCTCGACCTTTCCAGATCGCACTTTACGCACGCGTGAAGGCGGTTTGCAATTCCACGCGAATAAACTGGAATACCCACGAATGCTATTTTCTGTATTCTATAGTTGTTACCAGCAGTTAGTAGAAGAAGAGTACTATAAATACCCAAGTGTGAGGACTTGCCTAGTATAAAGAACAAAGAAAACATGGAGAACAGGTTTTTTTTTTATTTTTATATTTTTTCCCTGCTGTTTTAAGTGACGTACAGAGTGCACTATTGGGATGGTTTTTGGGGCTGCCTTCCGCTAAGGCACTTAGGCTATATGTCACTATGGGCCTATTCACTACTTGCACAATACTAAAAAAAAAATTGCATACTCATTGTTTGCAATTTCTCCTGGGACATGAGCATGTCCCAAGAGTAATCTAGAACAATGCCTATGCAAATTTTTGGGGGGTAAAAGAGGTGTATTATGGGATTTATGCAAGTAGAGAATGCGCTGAAGTGCATACTTTATAAACTTTTATTGAATTAATTTCGATTAATTAATTAGTCTGAGATGAGACAAGACATCTCCGCACCTATGATAATCTTTTTCAATCTATGTTAAACACGGAGCGATCCTATAAAAGGCAAGGACACGCCCCCTTGAAGCAATGTATTGGCTTTCCTGTGCAATGGTGAAAAGCCAGAATAATGGTCGCATAACATAGAAGTCGTGGAGAAATAGCGTTTTGTCGTCAAACCAACGGAGTCATTTACGTAGAATAATATAAGGTAAATAATAAAAATACAGTGAAAATATAACACACATTAACACTTTAGATGATGGCTTTGGAAGACCAAAAACCATGAATTATCTTCGTCGTCGCTGCGCGTGGAACATTCAAACTTCGCCGCTAGGTAAAATAACAAATCGGATGCCTGCGAGCTCTCTGTTTCCATTTATCTTAGCATGCTGAGAACGAAACGAAATATCGTAAGGGGTGATTTTGGTTAGCCTGTGAACACAGACGGATTTTGGTGGGATATTTAACAATTAGATTATGAGCTCGAGATTTCTATCGCGTGATAGTTGACGAGGCGCTCTATGATGACTTTGCATGCGCAGTAGCGGATGGCCAGAGTACAACAGAGTGGTTGAAGATCAAAACAGGAGTGAAACAGGGTTGTAACATGTAAGCTTTACTATTCCTGCTAGTTGTTGACTGGGTAATGAGAAATGTATGGCAAGCCAAGCATGACAAAAGTGGGTTGAGAATCACCTATCGAGTCTCAGTGATCGATGTGTGAGATTAAGAAATCACTCTGCGAGATTGGAAAATCACTACGTAAGATTAGAAAATCATTGTATGAGAAAAAGAAATCACCATTCGAGATTATCGATTGGCTTTTTTTCTGAGCCGGTGATACATAACCAGTCAGCGGAGAGTATTTTGGCGGTATTTTCTCTCCCTCGTGAGTGGCGCCTCTCGCTTGCTTTGGGTCAAAATGTCGCAGGAATCAGAACAGCAACTCTGTTATCTTCTTGAGGAAGTTCGAGTATTAACGGCGCAAATGTCTCAGCCAAATCAATCGAATGTTAATGCTGAAGTGTCCGTGTAGACAAGGTAGACAAGGTGGTCCAAGCTGGAGCTTCAATCAAAATGCAAGTCCCGCAAGTTCATCGCATTTCAGACGAATTGCAAACATGACACGGCTTGGAATCTCCAGCAGGACAAAAAGGTCAAAACCGAAAGCGAAACCGAAACAAAACACTCCATTCTTGTGAGATTTAACTCTTACTACCTGGTCCATTAGTCAATGCTGTGCTGAGACAAGGGAGAAGAGTGGCATTGACAGAGTGCGGACATATTCTCAATGCATGTCAGTTTCATAAAGCCATGAACGAAGTACAAGTTGAGATCACCGTAATGGAGGCGTTTGGAGAAACCATCCCTCGCCTTGTGGATATGGAAATCCTTATGTCAGTCCATAACAAGCTTGTTAAGCCAACCTTTGCACGAGGTCAGGAAGGGATTACTGTTGTAATTTTACATCGTCTTTTCAAAAACAAACCCATACATGTGAGGCCAAATCAAGGTAAATCAGAGGTAAGATTCGATGTAACTCGACTTGATTTCTTATGTAGACGATGAGACTATGTAATTAGGCAATTATTCAAGTCATGCCCAATACTGCATCTCTAGTATTAAATTGGCTGGAGAGAAGGGCTGGAAATACTTAAGTTTATATTGTATCAGGAAAAATACAAACAAATAGTTGTTACATTTGTCCTACAGATAAAGTAATAAGGCTTTTAAAAATTCATACATGTACTTCTTTTATTCTTATTTGGCTTAATTTAATAATTTTGTTAATTATTTTGAAGGATATTGAGACTAAAGATGATCCAGAATTTAAATTTGATGGTGATGATGATGATGACGATAGCATGCTAGCAGCAATGTTACCAGATTCAGTTACAAAACCTACAGGAAATCCTGCCAGTGCTGATGCTTTCGCTGTATCAGGAAATTCTGCACAGAGACTACCTCAATCCACTCCAACAGACCCAAATTTAGCCTGCGAACAGGCTCTCCGTATGGGTTATTCCGAGATTTGCCTTCAAGCGGCGCGCCGGCGGGCGAGAGAGGGAGAGCCCGCAATGGTCCTTGTACGATTTGAGTATTTACGTTTAGATTCTGAACGTAAATTGCTGATTGGCTTACTCGACTTGACACATGCCAAATACTACCATTTGCGTTCAACCGTGAAGCGTGAATGTTTTTCCGCGCATTTTATTTTTTGAACGAAGCTTAGTGTCATGCGGCTTCAGGAAGATGGAGGCGCTAAAAGTAAACTAATTTGGACGATCCTATCGCATTGGGACATAGGCGGCTCAAGCTTTCGTTGTCAGAGGAGTTATATTTTTTACAATGCGAACGATCAGCTTGTGAAACGTGACAAAAGTTACCGCCGTCATCTACTAGTACTATTACACAACGACCGAGTTTCATTACGCGAAACGTGACTCTCCCCTTTCAGAATATGGAGGTGTTGACATTAAGGTCGGTCATATTTAGTACACCAATATCAAAATTTCGCCTAACAGAAGGGCTAGATTGTCTATTAACGTTTTTACCCATACATAACATCCATACGCTGAGTTACGTTTCGCGTAATGAAACTCGGTTGTTATGTAATAGTAGATGACGCGAGCTGAAGGTCATCTCTTCAAAGCATGGCACAATTTCAACAGTGGGATTTGAAACTATAAGTTATTGGCAGGGAACACGTTTATAAATCGAGCGGTTTTCAGCTCGTCGAAAAGTTTTCTTCAGAGTTTCTGGATTCGAGTCAAGTTTCATTTTTGACAGCTGGGCTTGACCTACAAGGTCATTTCTGCTTTCGTTGTGATTGGTTTATTCAATTTGATAACTTGACAGGTCAGTCAAGCGGAATTCGATAGGAGGCAGAACTCAAATCGCACAAGGACCATTGCAGGCTCTCTGTCTCTCGCCCGCCCGCGCGCCGTTCGAAAGCAAATCTCGGAATAACCCATACGGAGAGCCTGTTTGCAGGCTAACCCAAATTCTTCTTCACAAGCTAGTCAGTTGCCAGTACAGCCTCAAGTCAATACTGATCAAAGTCCAGGGCAAAGTGGACATATACCAGATGCAAGTACTCCTGTACAGAGACTACCTCGTGCCACTGAAACAGAACCAAATTCTTCACAAGCCAATCAGCTGTCACTACAACCTCAGGTCAATATTGATCAAAGTCCAGGGTAAAGTGGACATATACCAGAAGCAGGTACCTGTTTTTAAGATCTATTTCATGAAGGAAAAATTGGGACATTTTCTTTAAGAGTACTTTCATTTAATTTTTCAATCCTGTGATAAGAAGAAAATTAAACCTAAAGAAGACATATCCCTTAAACCCTTTCCTTTCACAGTGGGGTGATATGATGGCTACCAGATACATAATGAACATGTGGTTATGATATTTGCTCCCTTTGCTTTTAAAAAAGTTGTTACACTTCTTAAAATTTTACAAATGGCAGGTCAGAGGATGTTTAACAGTTCAGTTATTGTCAGACTGAAAGCTAAAAAAACTCATAGATGTAAGTTACCTTTAGTTAGATCTTCTAGTTAGTAGTCCTTTCTTACATGACCTGTTCTTCTTGTGTTGCAGATCTTCCCTCTGAGCTGGATGATGCTTTTTCAAAACATGTATTTTTACATCGAGCTCTTTTAAAGGATGATATGATAGAACTTTTCAGTGATCCTAGTATGATAAATGTTAACTTAGATGCAACTGTAACTGGGAATGATGGTAATCCAGAAGAGGGTACTGGAGTGGGTATAATGAGGGAAGTATTGACCAGCTTTTGGCAACTAGTGTACCATTCACTAGCTGTTGGAACACAGGAAAAAGTGCCATGCATAAGGCATGAACTTCAGAACTTCAGTAGGAAGCAATTGCACGGGTAATTTTGTATGGTGTTAAAAGGTTTAATTATTTTCCAATTTTTTTGTCACTAGCTGTTATTGTATCAGTGCTGTTCGGAGATGGGAGCATTCCAAGCAGTTTCTTACTGGAATCATTTTTACTATATGTATCACAAGAGGAAAGGGAAACTATTCTTATTGCACTGGGTGATAAATTTGATCCTAATGATGGGCACCTCCTGGACTTCCTGAACAATTTTAAGTGTTTTACTTAGAGCGGTTATCAGTCACACGCGCCCTCCAACGATTTTTTCCCATTTCAAAAACTAACGTTTGGTGGACGTCAATCAAATGTATCCATGACAATAGTCGTGTTCATTTCGTGTCAGTTTCACGGCCATGTTCGATCGACGTTAGATCAGGAATAATCGCTCAGTTATTATGACAAAGTAATTAGCAATATCGCTTAAATGGAGGGCTATTATGAAGAGAGAACGCGGTTTGTCTTTGAATTGCATAGCAGGAACACTTTCTGCGAGCGAACGTTTGTGAAGAAGGCGGCGTACGAAACAAAACTAGAGCCGTAAGCGATCCGCCAAAGAAAGTCAAAGAAACGAAGATACAAGGTAGCTGAAAAAGTTGGCTTTTGAAATGATTCGCTTTATGTGGAGATTGACTTTTTATCAGCTTGTTATGGATGCAGATTATTTTCGCCGCAGAAATTCTTGTCATTCGCCTTGCTAAAACATAATCCATGCAGAGATCTATTCTGACGAGATTCAAGCGTGGCTGGAATACCAGACAGGCAAATTGTATGCAAAGCAAACCGTCAGGAGAACCTTACGGCAAGTAGGATTGTCAGTAATAAAAAGGTAATGAAAGCCGCAAGAAATTAGCAGTTAGATTTTTGTAGTTCATTCTGTAATAAAGGTTCTTATTTACAATTAGTTCCTTCTCATATTGTTGTCGTTGTACACAGTTTGTAAATTTGCAGCTTTAAAACATTGCCCGTTAGCGAGACGAACGAAAAGGCGCTTCAAACGATTTTATAAGTCTTACCTCTCAGTTTCTGTTTATCGACGAGTCAAGTAAAAATGAAAGACTCAGAGCAACTCAGATACTCCGAGAATTGACACTGAAATGATGGTTCTGGAAACTCCGCTCGCTGTTATTGTCATGGATACATTTGATTGACGTCCACCAAAACGTAGTTTTCGAGATGGGAAGAATTCGTTGGAGGGCGCGTGTGACTGATAACCACTGTAAGTAACTGCAGGGAACATTTCACGAGTTGTTCACAAGTTAGCTCATCACGAACTCTTGCAGAAGCCCAGGTACATTATTGATTGTTTTGTACCAATACTGTCAGTGTTAAGAGCATTCCCTGCCTTTTAAAACCTTCAAGTTTTGCAAGAGATGTATCTTAAAAAGAAGCCAACTTCCAAGAAAATTATCAAACTTCTTGATGTAAATCCACAAAATGAACCGGAGAGAATTGCTCTGGATCATCTTAAGAGATATATTAGGTTCCTGGATGGACAAGCTGTGTCTTTTTTTTTTTTTTTTTTTTTTTTTTTTTTTTTTCACAGGGAGTAATGTTATTACATGTGAATCAATATTGGTTACATTCAGTATGCTTAAGGGGGCTGGGCGTAGACCAATAATTAGAACTTGTGGTCCCATAATTGAGCTTCCTTCCACATACCAGTCATATTCAGAACTTGCTGAAGAATTAAGTTCTGTCATAAATGAAAAGGGTGCTTGGTCTTTCAATATTGTTTTGATTTTGTTAGTGAAATTCTTGTGCCTAAGTTGCACATTTACCTTTGCTGAATCAAAGTTGCTTTCCTCAGATACAAGTTCGCATGTAGCATTCAGTTGAGTTTGGGTAATGTTAAAAATAATATTGTTGCTGTTTGATGTTAGAAGGCTGTAGAAGAGACTTGGGAGTGTTAAGAGCGACCTGCTGTAACGGTCATCTATACCTACGCAAGATAGAAAAAAAATCGATTTTCTGAAAATTTGTCTGGAAGAAGGTTTTTACTAACTTGTTTCAAAACAGTAACTTTGAGGTTGTTTGGATTTTTATTTTCTTCTCCAGACCGCCTTTTGTATTTTGCCCTTAAATGAGCCAAACTTGGCCTTAAAATTGCACTTTTTGCAAAGGCTGGCAAGCCAAAATGCTGTGCGTGGCTTGAAAAGCTAACCCATATTATTAAAATATAATGTTTTAGTACTTATTTCGCATTGTCAGATCCACATGTAACTTGAACCGGAATTTTTAACAAATTTTCAACATTATACGCGACGGCGATGTCTCGTCACGTCCAAAATTAGGCCATAATGAATTGACTTAATCTACTGAAGTGCTGTGAGTAGTCATTAGATAACAAGATATTTTTCAGCCTCCCGAAATGACACAACTCAGAGTAACAAGTGACATATTGCTTATACCAATAGGTGGCTTTTAAGAAATCAATGCCCAAATTTAAAATTGCACTAGAAACTGCATTTGCTGTTAGTACACTACTTACACCACAAAGCAAATGCATTTGAAAATGTGAAAATGTTCCCATGCTAAATCAGTGAAAATAACATTGTTCCACCAAAATCAAAACCATTTAAATTAAAGCATCATACATTGCCAGATTTCATACGTTGGGGAACTGGAATCGAGTCTCGTTGTTTGCCGGACGGAAGTGCCGCCATATTGATAATGGCGGACAGAGAGCACACTGGATGGCACTGGAACTGTGCCAGTGCTTTATGTAAAAACACTTTCCGCACTAAAGGTGTTACTTATTACACGTTACCGTCCGACCCTGAGCTGCGAAAGGGCTACGCAAAAGTTCTTATGAACGAGAATGTAAACTGGCAGAAACATGTAATTTGCAGCGCCCACTGGAGCACAGGAAGAAAATCTAAAGATCAATTACCAGACGTAATTTGTACACAGGAATATGCTGAAAAAATCGCAAAAGAGTACTCTAAATATCCAACTGACGAGCTGAAACGAAAACTTAATTGTGCAAGGAGATTGCTGTCTTCTACGTCGTCCAATGTGAACTGTACTCCTAGAAAAGCTCCTACGATCAGGGCGCCACTTCCTCCGCCTCCCGTCAAAAAAAGACGAATTTCATTGGAGAAACTTCATGAGGAAAATACCGCCTTAAAATGCCAAGTTGAAACCCTGAGGAAAGAGCTCGACGAGAGAGGGAGCCGTATTGACAGTTTACAACAGGAGCTCACAAAACTTCAAACAGAACTGAGTGATAATTCACAGTATTATCAACAACAGCTTGCTGCAATGAAAAGGGCAATGGAAATGAAAGAGTTTAACTATGAATCGTTCAAGCATCTCCCCCAGAAATTTCTTTTTATGACTGGTTTAACAAAGACTGAATTTGATTGTCTTTTTGAATGTGTAGAACCTTTCCTGGAGACAATAATTTATCCAGACTGCAAAGACAGTGAAAATTCACCACATCTCAGGAAACTAGACAAGAAAACAGAACTCATGTGTTTTTTAACAATTTGCAGACATGCATTACACCTTGGGGTGATGGCTTGGATGACTGCCACTAGTTCATCAACAATGTCTAGGATCTTTGTTGGCTGGTGTGTGTTTCTGAGTAGTATTTTTGAATCCATTGAGATGACTCCACTTCCTGGATTTGTGGAGAAATATATGCCAAAAGACTTTGTGGAGGCAGGGTACAGTGATACTGCAGTCATTGGTGATGCAACAGAAGTTTGGATTTCTCAGTCTGAGAATTATGATTTGAACAATATTACATTCTCAAGCTACAAGAACCATACAACAGGAAAGATTTGTGTATAGACAGTGCCAGCTGGGTTTCTTATCCATTGTACAGATGCATATCCTGGAAGTATCAGTGACTCGGACATAACTGAACAGTCACAAGCACTAGATTACATCAGTAAGGGAAAGACTGTCATGACTGACAAAGGGTTTAACATAACAGATCTTTGCCATGAGAGGGGTCTTCTGCACAACAGGCCCCCCATGAAATTTAATTCACAGTTTGATGAGACAGAAATTGTTAAGAATTTTGATATCGCAACTCTCAGAATATATATTGAGAATTACATTGGCAGGGTTAGAGACTGGCAAATATTGAACAGGTGCTGGCCAAGTACTAGAATTGATTTATTAGGTTATTGCTTTCAAATCTTTGCACATATTGTTAACATGCTGAAGAAACCTGTTGGACCAAAGCAGTAAATAACATTTGCTGTATTAAGCCCTTTGAAAAATTGTAAAGAAAACTTGTCCTCCAGATGAATTTGCATTCACAATCTCGGAATGTATTGACAGTCCAACAAGACATCGTTGGTGCATGCATTGTTCACTAATGAAATTGATTAAATGGATTTGTTTATCTCAACACAACCTTTTGTACCTGTTTTGCCATACAGTTTACCCATGACCTAAAGTTGCGCAATGAGTCAAAGTTAGGTACATTACCCAAAAGCTGCTTTCCCAGCCTAGTGAGGTGACTATTCTCTTTATGATGCCACTCAGTAACAACCTCATGCTTAAGAATATGATCTGCAATTTCTTTCATAACATCAATCAAGAGATTATTTCTTTTTATGAAAAAAAAAATTAGAGCATTTCTTTTCTGGGAGATAGGACTGTAAAAACGTTATCTCTCCCCCAGTGCAACACATTTGGAAATTTGTTTGAATGACATGCGAGCCAGTGACGTTCTCCAAAGGGGCTTCAGCATTCTCTGCCCTTGTCTTAACTTCCACAAGAAATGCTTCTGTAAAGCCATCTGGACTTGCTCCATAGTTTGGATCACTGTGATGTCTGAAAAATCCACAGCTTGACACAGGGGAACCTGTGTATTACAATATAATGCAAGAAATATTACTAGAAATTTGGATATTGAAGTTTTCTCCAGATATTGGTAATGTACTTCCCCCTTCTCTTCTTGTTAGCAGGCAAGAGAACATTAAGTTTTAATGAGCTCATCAATAAGCTGACAGATATGTTTCTGATATTATCAATGACATTATTGCTTGAAATATTTAAGTGAGTTATCCCTTGTTCTGCATGTTCAATATTCCAAAAATTACAAAAACTTTTGAATAATAAAAATAAATTAAGCAAGGTGAATAATTTAACTTACCAGTAAGCTCAGAAAAACTCTGAAGAGCTTCTTTTTCATAGCTGTTGCCTCTTTGAAAGTTTTTAAATTTCTTTGGTCTGCAGATGCGTTCATCTACTTTATTATGAATGCAGAACCATGATGAATCAAATTCCTTGTTTCCGCAGAATCTCAACAGAGATGGTAATTTGCTGGCAGTAATCACTCCAACACGGGTCGCTAGCCACTCTGGGGTGCCCTGAGCCACGTCAATATACTGGTTGTTTCTCAAACTGGGTTTCACTTCTTTTAACTCTGGGATCTTGACAGTTATGATTTCATCCTGTGACTCTGTCAGCAAATTTAGCAATGTTTGAGTTTTTTCAGGACAAAAGAAATTTTCATTACATACAGAGTCTGTAGAAGTGTAATGATCAGTGCTAATATCTTTGTTTGATTTGCTAGCATTTGAAGTAACCAATGCACGGTGCCAGATATCTTCACTCTCTGCTGTAAATGTTGATGTAAGAATACTTTCATCATTTGTGGGCGTTTGCTTTGATTAGTCATGCTCTTTGTGTATAATCTCACTTAAATAAGCACTTCTGAATGATAGGTGGGAATACAACCCAGATTGTTTGATTCCATACTTTTGCAATGTCTGAAGGAAATGATTTGATACGTCCACATTACACTTTGATATCCCATCTGATACTTTAGAGCTCATTTGTGAAACATCTCTCTTGAGCCAGTCACTTTGGTCTCTGCAAGAGTCAACCTTTCCCTGTGAAGTAGCAATCTTCTTTTTCTGTCTTCTTTGTGTGTTAACCACTTGCCTTGCTGATCTCGCGTTCCTAAAATATTTTAACCGAATATGACAAGCAGTCGTGATTTTAGATTTGCTACATTTTGTTGGTCGATGCCATTTCTGTAATTTCTGAGTACAGGTCAACGATAGAAAGAGCTCGTTAAAAAGTGTCAAATGTTCGAGCTGAAGAAGTATTACAATGACATGACAACAAAGACCACATTTCCCTACTGGGCACTCGCAAAAACCCTTAAGAGGAATGTTGTTGACGAAGAGGAGAGTAGCTGTCCGAGTTACATCCGATGAAAAGCTTTTTAAAATCGTTGATTTGACGAATAGTTTGTTGCCATCCTTGAAAGCCTTTATAGTTTTCATTCTTCTTGATGAGAACATTCTTTGAGCCTTTCGAAACTGCCCTATCATTCCCTGCCGTTTGGATGATTGGTAGTTTTTGATAACTTCTTTTTGAACTTTCGGGAAAAGCAAAGTGTCGCACTTCCATCCAGCTGCAGGTGGTGGAATATCCTCCCTTGAAAGAGCTGTTGAAAATTTGTATTCTTTGCAAATGCTGTTAACCCTCCTGTCAAATAAGTCTTCGTCTTTAAGTGGAAGCAATCGTTTTATCAATTCCTTCTTCGTTCCAGATGTTTTAATTTGCAGCTCTTGACAAAATTTCGCTAATGTTTGGCTGTCAAAGGATTCAAGAGAATCATTTTCATGAAGTGCTTTTTTGACTCCTTCAATACCAAAATTTTTCGCTTCCACCGCCATTGTTTTTTTCTTCACTTCCGTCCGGCAAATGCTTAACTAGTTTCAGTCTCCCACGGTATGAAATCTGGCAATGCAGTTCGTTTAAGACATCAACCATACGACTGACAGCTGTTGACAACTGTCATTACATCCATGCCTGATGTCCAGACAATTCAGGAATGATAAATTTTGCTCCTCACTGAAGTGTTCAGTGCAATCATTTTGAAACTAATGAAACAAATTGATGAACATTTCATTGCACAAGCTTTGAGCACAACAGAATAACTTCAATCCTATTGACTGTTTGACCTTCCTAATGCATTGTTTTTCATATATAAAAAAAAAAAAAAAAACAATATCTGCAGTGAGATTTTCCATCCTTGTGAAGCGCATGTGAAGGATAACAGTGTTCATAGGTTCGGTTTCTTTCATTACCATCGCAGGAAGGTTGAACATTCTTATGATGAGAAGTTGAAACAAGTTCTTCATTACTACTCAGTGAAACCTTCCATGATTGTCACAGTGTCTAGAAAATGATTAATTCCATTGTTGCCGTCATCAGAGAGAGGGTCAATCTTATTATGCAATTTTTGCAGTTGGTGATCTGTGTGCTGAATGTGTGACTCTGGCACAACAACATTGTTGTCAGTTTCAATGTCAGTCAGTGGGCCATCATAATCAATTCCATATGTCTGCCAATTTGTGGTAATTGATTCAAGGGAGCAGTGAGTAATCTTGTGTACCACATTGCCAAGCTTGTTTGGAGGCCTACTGTTCTAATACCATGATGGTTCCACTGGCTTGTAAACTCGCTTAGAGAAGCATTGATTCGAGGAAGATACACATATTGCTAAGCCAGCAGTTGTAACTCGTCCATAGAGTCCAAAATTCCACTATTCTCAATGAAATCAAACAATTCCTTGTAAAGTGCTGAGCTAACTCTATTAACTTCAGCCCATAGCCTTTCAATCCGCTGATTGTGGACACTTCTACCGGCGATGAAACTACCTCTGTCTGATTCTTGATTAATGATCATGTACGTTACCTTGCCACATCTACATTCTCCATACCCTGGTCACCACGAACTCTGGAAGGGAGTCCAAACTCTTGCACCCCACGCTTAAAGTATTGAAGCACAGTACTTGCTTTGTTGTCTGTGCAACATTTCAGATATAGTATGGTTTTGCTGTAGATATCGATGCATCCATGGATGACGAATCTCCATGAGATTAGTTTATGGTTTGAATCAATGTGCCATAGATGATTTGGACTAGTAACATTGTAGGTTCTTCGACAGATCGCATACCGACGTCTCACAGCTCTACTTATACCATCTATCCTCTTCAAGCTTTCTCTGATTCTGAATCGTTGAACCTTTATACCCCTATCTTTGAGATTGCCTCTAACATAGGTTTCCCCACTATATGGCGTTAAATTTAGGGTCTGCTGTGTCTGACTGTCTAATTCTTCATCCGTAATATCTGTGAAATTGTTTTCCACTCCAAACTCGATCCTTCTTCTGTATAGTGTTTGGTCGGAAATTCCAAGGCATATTGCAATCCTTCTCCAGTTCATTCCTGTCTCACGAAATTGCTCGATCATTTCCTTTGTAATAATGTACGCCGGTCTTCCTCCTGTACTTGCAGAAAATGCCAATGGAGCGTTCTCCTTTGGACGAATGCTGGATGCGTGTAAAATATCTGACGTCTTTCTCAATAACATAGCTAAAGATATTTCTAACACCTCAAACAGCTCGCCTAAAGAGCAATTTTGTGACAGTGATATGGCAATAAGCATTCTTGTGTGTTCCTTAAGCTTCCTTGCACAGATTTCTAATCCTACATGATCAGATGCACGATAAACTGAAGCGGTTCTTTCGACAATACTCGTTAAAGAATCAATAAACTCTGTAAGGTCCTCTGCACCCAGTTGCTTAGCCATTTTGAAGATGAAATCCCGCCAAAATACTCTCAGCTGACTGGTATGTATCACCGGCTCAGAAAAAAACCAATCAATAATCTCAAATGGTGATTTCCTTTTCTCACACAATGATTTTTCAGTCTCAACAGTTAATCTAAATCTCGCATGGCAGTTTTTCATTCTCGATTGGTACTTATGATCTCGCATGACACTTTTTCATTCTCGTATAGTAATTTTAATTTCTCAACACAGTGATTTTCTAATCTCACGTAGTGATTTTCCAATATCGCACAGTGATTTCTCATTCTCACACATCGATCACCGAGACTCGAAAGGTGATTTTCAACTCAACCCACTTTTGTCATGCTTGGCTTGCCATAGAAATGCATTGCAAATACTGGAATAAGATGGAAGTTCAATACAAAGTTCGAGGATCTCGACTTTCCGGATGATATAGCCCTTTTGTCATCGACCAGACAACACATCCAAACTAGGACGGCCAAGCTGGCCCATGAAGCAGGAAGGGTAGGACTGAAAGTCAATGTAGACAAATATAAGCTGCTCCGAATAAATTCACTGAACAACGATATAGTGGAGGTAAATGGGCAAAGAATAGAGGATGTTGATAGATTTGTGTACTTAGGAGCTAAAGTTTCCAAAGAGGGTGGAGGTATTGAAGACATCCATAACAGAGTAGTCAAAGCGAGAGGGGTATTCATGAGATTGAAAAAGATCTGGAGCAGCCACAGCATCAGTCGACGAACCAAAGTCAGGCTTTATAAAACACTAGTACAGCCAGTCTTGATGTATGGCCGCGAGACGTGGAAGATGAATAAATGTGATGAAAAGAAAATCGATGTCTTCCAAAGCAGATGTCTTGGGCGGATATTTGAGATACGCTGGCAGGAAAGAATTACAAACAAAGAAGTCCTGAAGATGGCTGAGATAGGAAACCTCGGTGAGGACGCGCGAAGAAGAAGATGGAAATTCATCGGCCACATCATGAGAAAAGAACTACAAAATGACTGTTAGACTCCATTAACCTAGGCCCCGAGAGGGGCGGCGAAAACGGGGAAGACCAAGGGCAACATGGAGAAGGACGGCGGAGAGAGAAAGGGAAAAAGCGGAATGGAAGAACTGGAGTGACGTACAAATGGCAGTGGCTGACAGAGATGGTTGGCGGGATTGTGTTGAGGCCTTATGTGCCACATGGCACGAGGACGATAGGCACGAGGAAGATAGGTGATAGGTGATAGGTTCATCACGATCACGATTTACGATCTCTTTTAGATAACTGGCTGAAGAATAATCATATTACTGAAAATAAAATATATTGCCTTCGCGGTTTTCTTTTTTTTGTATTTTTTTTTTATCAATTTTTAGTTTTAAAATTTATTTCTGAACCACAGAAAACCGGCAGAAAAACAGAATTCAGTCGCAACTCGCTAAAATTAGACTTTAATGAATAAGCCAATCAAAGGGAGCGATAGAAATCGAGAGCGAATAATCTAATTGTTTTAGTATAGATCTACTAGTCGTTCAAAAATTAATCTAAATCCTCTTCTCAACACTTCGAAAACGCCAAGAAACGGCCGTCATTTTGTTAACAAGCACACACTGTTACGCTACTCACTATCTATCACAGAATAGATAGTGAGTACCGTAGCCAATCAGAGAACGGCATTCGTGATAGACCGCTAGTAGATTTATACTAATTAAAATTATTCATGTTTATTAGCGTTATGATGGTGCAAACAAAATGCAAATTGAACACTGAGTTATTCCTCAAAATGTTCCATATTAAGAGCAAAGAAATTGGAAACAACAAGTACTACGATGGAACAACAGAACTTGAAAAATGGCAAAGTGGGATTCCGCCTGAATATTGACGTTAGAAAGGAGATGTTAGACTCAAGGCTGAATGCCATAAAACAACCGATTACGTTCGTAAAAGGTCGACTGAGTTTTAGCTGCAAGAGTAGAGCAGCTAATGTTGACCTTACGGAATCTCTTTTAGATAACTGGCTGAAGAATAATCATATTATCGTAAATAAAATATATTACCTTCGCAGTTTTCTTTTCTGTATATTTTTTTACGAATTTTTAGTTTTCAAATTTATTTCTGAACCGCAGAAAACCGGCAGAAAAACAGAATCCTGTCGCAACTCGCTAAAATTAGACTTAAATGAATAAGCCAATAAAAGGGAGCACTGGCCGTTCGTTGGGATTTGCGATTGGGGACTGTGTACGGCGAGGCTGTAGTACGGCGGCAAATAGTGAAGATCACTTCCGGTGACGTCATGTCGCGTGTTCCACTACGGCTTTCCCGCCGTAGTCTTGCTTTTTACTACGGGAAAGTGCCTAGTTTCACGTACTCTTCACCACGTGAGTATAAGCCTGCTGTTTTCTTCAGTCTCATTTAACGCTTTTTTCACTGTTTGAACAGCCTACATCGAAGATAAAGTACTCTAATCATAAAAACCGGTTTGAAGATAACTGTTTCTTTGTCATTTGTACAGAAAATTGAATGATTTTAACACCTGTCGTAAGCGACAGTCATATTTTATTGACCGGTCTGAACAGCCCCAGATAAGAAAGCTTTGTACCTACTAAGCTGAGCTGTTTAAAATGTATTTTATTAGAATTGAAAGCTGTGTATTTTCGGACATATCACATTGTACGAACACCCTACCTGTGCTTAAACTTAGCTTGTTATCAGTGTTAAAGTGCACCTTACCCCAAAAACCTTTTTTCGCTAAAACAATAAAGCTTATTTTGTGGAGTAATTAGCCGCAAAAATTTTTCGATTTGGTTAAATCTTTGATTTTCTATGGCTCGTCAAAGTACGTGAAATTGCCGTCATTTTGGTCCACGACCGAGTTTAACGGAGAATGGGTCGAGGGTCGGATGTGACGTCAAATCGAGAACACGATGACTCCTAGATTCGCATATTTACTTGTTTCTGTGGGAAAGGCTGGAAAAGTTGTTCGAAAAAAATGCTAGCCAGGTGCGCTGTAGTGTGATGTAGCAACACAACAAACTTACAGGAGGTACTCCACTTTATGCCATACCGTTTTATGGAGAGATGTCCTGAAGAGAAGAAACGTGCAAAGTGATGGCTCGATTCGTGCAAAGTGATAGCCGTCTAAGAGTTCGCAGGTGCACTTTAAGCTTATTTTGTGTTGTGGTTGGAATTACAGCGGTTCTAAAAGCAGCTGAGAGGGAAATTTAAGTTTTGGGAGATGTAAGATCGACACAAGAGAAGGAAATCATTGTCATTGAACAAGGCTTTGTCGTATAAAATTAGAATAAAGTCGAACGTATCCATTTTTGTTAAGACACGTAGATATTGAACACCCCGTTGCCGTACAGTGAAATCTTAATCTGTTTGATGTTTGCGGAGGGAACGAAGTTGTCAGCCTAGTCCCTCACGGCCAAAGTAGCCGTAGTAGCAGCCCGCCGTAGTGTATCTTTAAGTTCCTATTGACTGGCTGAACACCTCAGCCTCGTCAAAAAGGATCACTCCGTGTTTAAGCTCCCGTCATGCTGTTAAAGTCACTTTTAGTCTCGGTCCCATGATCACGCAGGCAATGGGCAACGGTCATCAGGTCATGTCCATCTAAATAAGAAATTTAAAGTTTAGCGAGTTAAGAGGAAATAATAAGTTTGTTTTGAACTGCCGCACTGTTAGCTTTGGAAATCATTTTCAGAGCTTGGCAGGAAAATTATACGTGCTTCTCCGAAGCCGTAAAATAGAATTCGTGTCATTCCCTGCATGAATGATGAATGCTTAACACAAAAGTGCCAAGACTCGAATTTCTAACCCGCTTGAAAGTTATCTCACAGAAAGTGCCGAACGGATTGAAGAGAAAAGCATCTCTTCAGTTCGAAAGGTATTTTAAAGCGCAAGAGAGCTAAAATACTTGCCTCGCGTTTGTTAGAACTTTCGCTCCAAAAACACCGGTGCAAATGTTTGTATATTTATTTTCGGAAGTGCTGAGTAATATTTACCAGGTCTGCATGATCACGTCGAGAGAAGGTGCTTCTCCGGACTTACTTTAACGTTTGGATCAAGGGAGGTCTCTTTGAAGAGCATATAGTGCCAATATGATCAAATTTTTACCTCTTGAATTTTTAGGTGTATCACAAAGAATACTATAAAAGAATGAAGACGCCGTTGACCGTTTGCAAATACCTGCCTTGAGTTCCGAAGATATTGAAGTTTGAAAATAGTTAAAATATGCAAATGACATGACTAATGATGTCATACACTAAACCCAATATGACAACATGTATATAAACAGAGCTATCTAGGCCAATTTGCAGCGCAGACCATTGAAACTTGGTAGGCTAATAGTACTACAGAAAACACACCTACGGCTATCAAAAAAAATTGTTCCCATGGGAACTCACTCTTTTCCAGTCCCCACCCACTTGATTTCAATAACTTAGTGGTTTTCGGCTCTAAAAACGTTAAACAAGGCCACCAACCCAAGCTATTACATTTATATGCTTGTTGAATCATATATATAAGGCACCATTTGCAAATATGAAAGGTAGCCAGCAATACCTTTAATATTGGGGAAAACTGGAACCCAATATGTTGTCATGGTAGCAAAACTGATAACACTTTCAGTAGGATCTCAGGCTGCAAAGATTCAAACAATTCTGATGCAAATTGGCTGAGATATCCGTTTTCATCGAATTTGATCAAAATTTGATTGAGTATATGATGTCATCACTTTGCTAATTTGCATATCTTAAAAAATAGAATATCTCTGGAACAAAATGAGATATTTGAAAATAATAATCAGCATTTTTTATTCTCATGTAGGCTACTTGTTCCGGCCCTATCCCCCACCTGGGGGCAAGGAACTAAGAGAGGCTACTTGTTTATGTTTTAAAATGGCTTCGATAGAAAAGATACGATTTTCGTCATAGTGTCTGCATGTCATTTCGCTGCATGAATTATTATCAAGAGGCCCGAGGCCGTGACTGCTGACGAGAATTCTATTCCAATAAACACGCGCGAAAGTCGTATCTCGAAAAGTACTGAGCGGATTAAATCGAAAAACATCTCTTTTGAAAGGTTATTCAAACGCAGGGCAGCTAAAAACATGTTTCCCATTTGGTAGAACTTTCGCTCCGAAAATTTCGGTGCAAATTTTTGATAGTTAATTTCGAAATTGCTGTGTAATATTTAGCAATTATTGAATGAGGCTGAGTAGGATATGAAAAATTCTGCAGGTCGAAGAGGGTGTTATCCACCGAGGCCGAAGGCCGAGGGGGATAACATTCTCCGGGAAGGGCAGAATTCTTCATATCCTACAAAAGCCGAATTCAATAATTGCTTTATTATTCATTCAAAATATTTTCAAACTCTTAAAGGAGAAAATGAGCTTTATTTTTAACAATTTCGCACCCTCCAACAATTTATAGATCTAAAAATATTTTCTCTCTAAATTTTGGAGAAATATAATATACAGAAATTTAAGACATCAAAGTAAAAAAAAAAAATCAAACTGCTATCTTAGATAACCAGTAATGTAATGTTACAAAAGGAAATTACAAAATTAAAACAGTGCAGTTATGGAAAGTAGACTGCTTTTTGCTTTGGTTGCAATGGTTGTGAGTTTGAACCTTCAAGTCTCTCAAAATAAATCTGTCTTGGAAATTTGTAAGTAATCCAAATTCCTCATTACGGTCATTTTTGCGTGCTTCAAAAGCCACGACTTTTAGAGTGTCGGATTTTTTGTCAATTACATCCATAAGGCTGCCCACCATGTTTGTTTTCGTGTTTTGATCCGTCTTGCTGTAGCTTTTTATACTGCTTTAATCTCTGTGGCCTGACACCGACATGATATGTCGCGCTTCAAATCCACTTCTGTCGAGTATAGTTATGGTTGTGGCTCTAACTGAATGATTTGTTTATGTTGTTGACAACTCCATGGTGGCCTATTCGTGCCACAGGGAAAAGCCGTCGAATGACCGTATATTTGTGGATCTTTTTATTTCATTTCTGATTTTTTTTTTTTTTTATTTCAATGATTAATTATTTTCATCTTTGTTTTTTTAAATTTTTTTTTAATTTTTCTTTTTCTTTTGTTTTTAATTTTTACATTTTTTTATTTGTAGTTTTTATTTATTCTTAATTTTTTTTTATATATTTCAATTTCGTTTTAATAATTTTACTTTTTTTTTATATGTACTAATGTATACCTAAAAAAAAAAAAACATAGCCAAAAAGAAAATTTAAAAAAATAAAAAAATATGAGTGTGGCCTATGAGTGCCATAGCCGAAAAAAAAAAAACAAACAAAAAAAAGAAAAAAAAAGTCGGCGGCCTATGTGTGCCATACACCAGGGTGCATTGCGATGCCCATGCAGATGTCAGATCCAATATGGCGGAGGCACGGATCAGAAGGTAGAAACATTGATTGAAAAGATGACATACATTTAAGGAACGACCTAGTTTGTCAGAGTGAATTTAAGGACATTAGAAATATTAGACTTCATGAGAAAGGATTATCCCATGAACGCATGGAGCCTTAGAAGTCTGGCTCGCCGAATGCTGTGTTTTCGAATTCAATTTACTGACCACAATGTCGAGCTTAAATGAAGTGGAAGATGCAGTAAAGAAAGAGATTTCCGGCCTAGGAAAGCTTCTTGGCTACAGAGCCATGCATAAGAAGATACTGGAGATACAAGGTTTACAGGTGCCTAGGGATTTGGTTTACGCAGTAATGGCCAAAGTGGATCCCGATGGTCTGGAGGAAAGAGGAGGAGTTGGGGAAACGAAGCGACCCCGCAGAGATAAAGCGTTTGTGAGTGGGGTGAGTACCAGTGCTAACGAACAGCGGACGCTACAAAACACTATATTTTAGCCTGTTCTAAGCGAGTAAAATCGTTTTAGTATCTATTTATTACATGTACAATTAGATTTCTATCACGAAAACAAATCAACAGCAAATGATCTAATTGTTGTAGTGTAACTTCCCATTTGATATATCCATCTAATTCAATTTTCAGAGAATTGAAACAATGGATTGTAGCCATTATATCAGTTTCTGTCCCCCTATCTATTCTCAGAGTTCCAGGCAACACTAAATGGTAAAAATAATTAGTTTAAGTGTTACTCTCACTTCATTGGCTTTACCAGAGTTAAAATGAGGTGTGGAATGAAAATAATTTTTACTTTTCACTTAGCATGGGCATTGGTGCAAAGGAAAGGTAATTATTGCATTAAGTTTTGAGAAGAACTAAATGTTACATGATGAGCAAGTTTATATATATGTGCCCTATTATTGTAAAACAAGCTGGTTCGTATGGTAAAAAACATGGAAGCAAACCCAAACCACAACCATTCTATATGTACAGTACTACTCATAATTTTACTACACCAAAATTAGGTCACATTCTACTCTGGACATTCTACTCTCATACAGGTGGTCTAGATAAAATCTTCCAATAATCTTTGGATTATTATTTGATGTCTAAATTCTCAGAAAATTGATGTGACTGCTGTATGTATCTTGCCCGCCATATATGCACAGGGGGAACATGGCTTTTTGATAGCCACAATTTATCATGACCATCCAAACACATAGTGCAGTCTGATCCCTACAAAACAAACAAAAATGTGAAAGGACCATGTGGCTATCCACGATACAGAAGTGGGGTACCTGTAAGAGTGAGTTACATAGTTGTGTTTTATTTTTGCTATACATGTACATAATAACTGCTATTGTTCAGGAGGGTGACAAGGGGATAAAGTCAAAATCACGATACAGTGAGATGGGAAGTTACACTAGAGCAATTAGATCATTTGCTGTTGATTTGTTTTCGTGATAGAAATCTAATTGTACATGTAATAAATAGATACTAAAACGATTTTACTCGCTTAGAACAGGCTAAAATATAGTGTTTTGTAGCGTCCGCTGTTCGTTAGCACTGGTACTCACCCCACTCACAAACGCTTTATCTCTGCGGGGTCGCTTCGTTTCCCCAACTCCTCCTCTTTCCTCCAGACCATCGGGATCCACTTTGGCCATTACTGCGTAAACCAAATCCCTAGGCACCTGTAAACCTTGTATCTCCAGTATCTTCTTATGCATGGCTCTGTAGCCAAGAAGCTTTCCTGGGCCGGAAATCTCTTTCTTTACTGCATCTTCCACTTCATTTAAGCTCGACATTGTGGTCAGTAAATTGAATTCGAAACTACAGCATTCGGCGAGCCAGACTTCTAAGGCTCCATGCGTTCATGGGATAATCCTTTCTCATGAAGTCTAATATCTCTAATGTCCTTAAATTCACTCTGACAAACTAGGTCGTTCCTTAAATGTATGTCATCTTTTCAATCAATGTTTCTACCTTCTGATCCGTGCCTCCACCATATTGGATCTCACATCTGCATGGGCATCGCAATGCACCCTGGTGTATGGCACACATAGGCCGCCGACTTTTTTTTTCTTTTTTTTCGGTCATGGAACTCATAGGCCACACTCATATTTTTTTTGATTTTTTTTTTTCGGCTATGGCACTCATAGGCA
>JAHPZR010012558.1:10000-12500 GCA_019787425.1 Platygyra sinensis | reverse complement strand
GATTTCTTCACTTGTCACGGACGCAAACCAGGACGCCATTTTTTTTTCTCTCTAGCTGCTCGGAGGTAAATAGCACAGGATATTCGGAGTTTAGACGAGCCAATCAGCGCTGCGTTAACACATCCACTGTTTTAGTAATGTTAACGAAAGATTCCTGCTAACAAAACCAATGACTAAATTTCTTGCAATTTCTTTTTTCGGGATGTCCATGAATCTGCCAAGATTTGAAAGAAAGCTATTATAATACAGAATTGGATTTAGTTAACCCTTTAATGCCGCAATAGTGACTTATACATTTTACTCTGTCTAACGCCCAGACGATTTTACTCGGCAAAGCGAGACCCGCTTGGGGCACTAAAGGGTTAAGGTTTTCCTATATGCATTTGCAGGTGTGCATCTAAAACAAAAGCTTCTAGAGGGGTTCAGTTGAAATGCCATGCTCTCCTAGAAATCCTTAAGATTTTAAATCCCTAAAGTTCCCTTTCTTGGGGGCTTTGGAGGGGTGTGTGGAATACCACATATCCTGAACCAGAGCTGGATCTGGAACCAGATAACAAAAAGCAACAATAACAACATACACATGTAGGTATTAACACCGAGATGAAAACCCGTCCTGCTAGAGCAAATTATTTATGGTTCAGTTCCATATTTTCCATACACCCCTTTTGAGTCATTGTGAAATATTTATGTCCTTTTCTCATAAATTGGGAACCTTATGGCGTTCCATCTCCGCCAAAAATCAAAGTTGTAACGCAACATCCAACTTTACACATCGACATCGGAGTTTGTCATGTCAACATTAATATTCGCGTAAATCAACTTCGAACTTAACAACGCAATGTCGGTAAAATACAAATCACCTTCCAACTTCAACAATCAACTCTTCATTTTAAGTCGCTAAAACCAAGTTTTCAGGTCAACTTTACATTTCGTGTTGTCGATACCAAGTTGTAAATTTAGACTTCGTAGTGATATATATATTGATCAATGTCAATGAAAAATTATGACTAAGGCACTGCTCCTCAGTGTTAATTACCATCCTGTGTATATTAGGGTGTTTATTATGACTGTAACAACAAGAGCGAAAGAACTGATAACTGAGGTTGCCTGTTACTATAAACTACGCCCTGGAATGTAATTGTTAAGTTTTCACGTTTTCCTATACTTACAATGTAATGTAATGAATGAACACAAGATTCTACAGATTAGGAAGATCGCTATCAGCTTCTGAGGCAATATCAGAAATCAGCTGAATAGTCCAGGGAACGGGGCAGGGGGCGTGGGTAAGATGTGTGGATCTCCGTGAACAAATTAATAACAGCTATTAATTATCATGAAACACCCTAAATATACACAGGATGGTAATTTAACCACTGACAGTGCCTTAGTCATAATTTTTTCATTGACATTGCCCTCACATATATATCACTACGAATTCTAATTTACAAACTTGGTACGACAATCACGAATGTAAAGTTGACCTGAAAACTTGGGTTTTAGCGATGTAAAATGAAGAGTTGATTGTTTGAAGTTGGAAGTTGATTTTTATTTACCGACATTGCGTTTTAAAGTTTTCGAAGTTGATTTACGCAAATATTAATGTTGACATGACAAACTCCGATGTCGGATGTGTAAAGTTGGATGTTGCGTTACAACTTGATTTTTGGCGGAGATGGAACGCCATAGAACCTGCACCTGATATGCCACACTAATAGAAGATGGGCCGCCTCAACTGGGGGAGGGTCTGGTGGGTGCAGATTTTATATGTAATAACCAATTTAAGGTACCGAAGATGGCTTAAAGAGGTGCACTGTCAGTTAAAAGTAAAAAGGCATGGCAATTATATTTACATCCTGGAAAAATTATTGAGAGTGAGAGATCTTGAGACACTGTTATTAATAGAGTGGTACTGGAAAACACTGCAGATAAAGAAACATAAATAAATTCAATAAATATACAAATATTAAGCTTAAGAGCTACAATAAATGGTTACTTCAATCTATTTTAGGATACACATAATTCCACAGTAAACATGCAGCATTACTGTTTATACTGTTAAGAACAGTTAGTTGGAATTATCTATGCAAGTCAGCTGATCCTAACGCTTCCACAAATTATATCAAGAAAAAGTAAAATTATAAAAACAGCTAACCAATAATTATCTGAACAGTCAAATGCACAGCACAAGACTAGCAGTTTCTGAGTCGTCAACCTCGACGATCATGCAGTAGCACCAGGCGAGGAGGACGAACAATACGTAGTTATGTGTCATATCATTGCAGACCCGCCATCTCATTAAATATTCTTTTGATGACATTTTCACCGTTTCAGCTTGAATACCTCACGGTCACTCACGCTCAAACGTGCACTTCGGATCCTTCGATTTGAGGTTATCGCGATCTTGTGGACTCCGAACAATTACTGATTTTGCCTTTGTGTTCTATGAGTAATCTTGGAAGCTCGCCGTTTGGACGTTTCTCGAAACAAAATCTCACAAACG
>JAHPZR010012558.1:0-7500 GCA_019787425.1 Platygyra sinensis | reverse complement strand
CCTTTAGGGCTGCATGTACCTACATGTAAATAGCCCATACAGGGGAGTATCTCTCCCACAGTCGTCAGCTCTCTACTATCTTGAACTCAAATCATTTTCACTTGGATACATTTTCTCAAACTCCAAATATCTCAAACTATTTTTTGTTTCCCATAGCATTTGAGACAGCTGAGTTTTCAACTGTGTACTTGTATACACTTCATGAAAATAGCCTGTACAAAATCCTCAGAACTCTAACCCATGCTTTTTCTACACAATTACTGGATCAGGTTTTTGTGATATCAAGAATAATTATGCATGGTCCGGTGTCATACATGACATGATTACCTGTGACCTTAAGTGTCCTCAACATGATTATTGTATAATCTGCAACTGGATGATGCCACAGGCACTGATTCCAAAAAATGTACTGTACATATACTTTTGGCCAAACAGAAAAGAGATGGTGAGTTCAATGTACAATAAGTACTAGTAATAGGACTAATAAAATCGGATGACCGCATAGCGGGAGTCTGATTTGTTTATCACAAGTATGATTACAGACCGAATTGGATGACACAAAGTCTTATTGCCCCCGCAGGGTTTTGGCCCAGACGGCCAAAACCCGAGGAGGCACCCTAGGAGCGCCCGCGTATAGAGAGGAAAAATTTCGCTGTATCAGAAAAAATCTCGATTTTTGAGAACACGGCTTGCAAAGGATTGCCGAAAGTTCGCTGGGGGTCAAATGAACAAGCGAAGGATTCTGGGAGCAAGTTCTACACCACGCGGTTCTGAATTCCACATTTGGCAAGGAAAGGTTGTGTCAGCTTTCTCGATCAATTTAAGTTGATTATTTGAAAAACCCCTTTAAAGTTCATTCGATCCAGATTCTAAATTGTGGAAAATAGCATTGATCATCGAGGTTTTTGACGAAACTTACATAAATTAATTTGGTTCATCAATCAACTGTCACTACTAGAAATTCGAGGCCAGTGTGGTTCAGTTGCAACTATTATAAAATAGCTAAATACCTGGCTAAATACTCTTCCGATTGTCAGTTTTACCTTTGACATCTCGTTTATTTGGATCACTTAATTTTTACCACTGAGTAATCTTACGTGGTGTAGAGCCCATGTGACGGCTGGGTGACTGGCAGGGATGCAAATGTAAATGGTTGTGGCGTTTTCGTTGAGGACAAAAAGCTTTACTCTAATTTGCATATATGGCGACTGTAACGCAATACTTCCGGTTATATATCAGAAAAAATCTTGACTTCTGTTCTGCTTTCGAGATATGTTTGCTCGTATATCAAGACAAATGGTTTGTTTCAGTATCAAACTATAACAAAAGAGTGGTTTGATTTTTTTTTTTCCAGAATCCACCTCGTGAGAGTATTAAGTAAAGAATTCCATGTGATAGAATGAGTCAAACAGGATGTGTTGGTTTAGTTAACTTAGTTGATTCTTTGGATCATATTTATGTTGAACAGTATGAGTGATACAGTTAACAAAAAAATTAAAATTTTAGTTCATACAATAACGTTCAATATTATTGTTTTCAATCAAAGCAGGGGCAGCTTTAGTGATAACTATTACTAGTTTATTTACCAATTAGTCATAAAAATTACAATTTCTGAGAAATGAAGACTAGCCAAGTTATTAAAGAGGGAAAATTTTAAATACTGGCACAGGATGCATAAACATATTCTAAGGCTACTGCCTCTCATACCTGCAATTAGGCGCCAAAACACAAAAGCGCATGCATGCATGGAATGCATGTAATTACAACTTTGAATGTCAGTGGTTGATTTAAACTGCAACTTTGAATGTGACTGGCTTATTGAACTGTCCGATAACAACTTGGCAAGTGAATTAGTGGAAAATACTCTTTTAAACCAATCACAATCGAGGAAATTGTAATTTTCATGACTAACAACACACTTATTGCAGGATAGCAATTTTTTTTTATAACTTGTAAACAGTCACTTTTCATTGGGTTAGATCCCACAAAAAAAAAAGCCTGTGAACCAAAATCTGTGCTTTGGGACTGGATTTAGCCAACAAAAGATGACCCTGAATTTGCCATTAAAGTGGCCTTAATTCAACATAATCCCAGGCTATACCTCCACACCAGAAACTTATCCTTCCCTTGATTTCTATATATACTTTACATGTAGCTGTCACTTCAAAGTTCCCCATGGCCTGCAGATACCATTTACAATTGCCATGACGACGTTCTGCACGTCTCAAATCATTCTCCGTCCACTTCGAGCACAACTCGTTTCCACATCCTTTTTCTGGCCTTGCTCTGAACTCGATCGCTTCCTTAGAATTACCGTTTACGTACACTCTGTCGAGTTTCATGCGCCACACCAGAGAGTATTTTCCCGGCAGGACACCGAGAAAAAATTCATTGATTTGTAGCCAGCACACAGTATTGAGTTGAATCACTTCTCCGAATTCGCTTTCCTTGTCTTTCACCTTTTCCAGATAATCGCCGTTGAGCCAAACTACTTGAAAAGCAGTAGCAGCCTTTTTGCTTTTCGCCAGATCAAAGTAAAGCATTTTGTATTCTATCTGAGAACTTTTGGAATTGGAAATGGCCTGTGTTCCGAACCGTTTTATGACAAGAGTTTTCCAAATGATGTTCTTCTGGGATACTTCGTTCCAGAATTTGCAAGTCTTCCCCAAATTTATCAGATCTTTGCCATCTAGAAAGCAGGCAATACGCTCTGCAGCGAGATCTGGAAAGTTTGCTCCATCAAAAGAAACGTCTTGACACTCACTTGGATGCTTTTGTAGATCGCGAATTAACTGAAATCCTTTCCTCAAAAACGCCATCATTGCTTTGCGGTGCTTTGCGGTGTCTGCGCAAGGCCGGAGCACTGTCTCATTCTCCATGTATGACCCCCGGTATGACCCCATGAATTGTTCTGAATATTGCTGATACGTGAGAGGACTGGGACGGGCTTCTTATTTTCAGCTGAAAGCTGCTGAATCTCCTGACCCAGCCCAACCGCTCGCCCAACCCCAACCCAACCCCGAACCCCACACTTTTGCCCACACAGCGGTCAAAACGCAAAAATCCAACGCCACTTCCGGTTTTCGCCGCCTCGAACTTCGTAAGAGTTTGATCATTGCGGATGTACAGTTTCTTACCTTAGGCGCGACTTTTTTTTCGCTAGCGCGACTTTTTCTCTCTGGCGCGACTTTTTTTTGGGCTGGCGCCCCTTTTTTTGTTTGGCGCGACTTTTTTTGTCTGGCGCGACTTTTTTTGTCTGGTGCGACTTTTTTTTCGCTGGCGCGACTTTTTTTGTTTGGCGCGACTTTTTTTTCTCTAGCGCTCATTTGTAGACTGCTGCTAGATTTATTGCGGGCTCAAGTTACGAAACACGTGTATTTGTGAGCAAGATGGCTGACTCGGCGGACTCCGATCTAGAGAAGGTAAGTAGCATTTAAGTTAAGTCTGAATACTGCCGTATTCGTAAAACGAATTACAAGAATGAAGAGCGGGAAGGTAACATTCCTCAATCATATGATTACGAAGGTCGTTACCCTCCATTGCCGGATTTCATACGTCGGAGGCCTGGGTACAATCGGTGTAATTATGAGATTAACAACACAAGATCCATATATTCAGAAAGAGCACACCGAGCTTTACAGAATCCTTAAGTTTCGTGTAAATTGCGCCAATATTGAACAAGATACAGCCATTCAAAAACTTAAAAAATTTAGTAACAAATGTATGGTTTGCCGGACGCTTGTCCGGAAATCCATACATTTTTCCGGACACTTGTCCGGAAAGCCATACATTTCTTTGCAAATTTTAAGGTTTTTGAGTGGCTGTATCTTGTTCACTATTGGCCTAATTAACAAGAAACTTAAAGATTTTGTAAAGCTCGGTGTGCTCTTTCTAAATATATGGGTCTTGTGTTGTTAATCCCATAATACACCGATTGTACCCAGGCCCCCGACGTATGAAATCCGGCAATGCCGATTAACCCGATTTACTTGATTGATGAGTGATTAAGGACAGCGGCTTCTCCCAGAAGGCTTATAAGACCTAGCGCCAATAAATGATAATACAGTTGAGACGTGTTCTTGAAAACAATATTTTTGCTTAATTTCTGTCCCTAATACAAGACAAGATATTTATTAAGAGTATTACTGTACTTGAAATTTATTGTTGGTGTAAACTAAAGTAAGAATCGAGCTTGTTCTTTCTGTTGTGGTTTTCGAGCATAGCACGGTTTTGTGTTTTCCGACCCACAGTTTACGCTGTCAACACAGAAAATAGCGAAACAATAAAACTAGCTACCTTCCCGCTCTTCCTTCTTGTAATTCGTTTTACGAATACGGCAGTATTCAGACCTAACTTAAATGCTACTTACCTTCTCTAGATCGGAGTCCGCACGTGGCGTTAATTGCAGGAATGGCTCTGGGCACTTGTAATTTTTTTTTCTAAGTCTGAAAAAGGAAATTACTAAAAAAGCAGGGGCGTGAGTCGAACCCCGACCACCGGCTGTACGAACAAGGCGTGATAACCACTACACTATCAGCGAGCTGGGTGCTGGAACTCGAAATATTTGAAATTATAAAGTGTCACCCTTACTATTTTATAAGAGCTAACCGAGTAGGCTAACCGAAGCACTTTGTAGTCTAACCAGAGTGAAATAGTGAGCTAACCACAGTGAATAGTAAACTGGAGTGATGCTATAGTCCCTCGCCAGGCTCGGCAGTGGATGAAAGAACGAGGAATGATACTAGTCCCAGTCTTCGTAGGTCGGAGCTATTCCTGCAAAGCCATCTTGCTCACAACTACACGTGTTCGTAACTTGAGCCCGCAATAAATCTAGCAGCGGTCTACAAATAAGCGCTAGAAAAAAAAAATTGCGCCAGCGAAAAAAAAGTCGCGCCGGCGAAAAAAAGTCGCGCCAGACAAAAAAAGTCGCGCCAAGCGAAACATGCCGGCGAAGAAAAAAAAGTCGCGCCGGAAAAAAAGGCGCGCGAGCGAAAAAAAGGTCGCGCCAGACAATAAAAGTCGCGCCACAAAAAAAAATTGTCGCGCCAGACAAAAAAAAGTCGCGCCAGCGAAAAAAAGTCGCGCCGGCGAAAAAAAAGGTCGCGCTAGACAGAAAAAAAGTCGGTTCATAGAGAAAAAGTCGCGCCAAAGGTAAGAAAGTGTACATCCGCAATATGAAGCTGTACGCACGCGTGTATGGCACTAACAGGGCTCCGTAGTTTGAAGAGAAAACCTGCGAGACTTCTGTGTAATGGTTTCACTCAAGTTAGAAATGAAAGTCTCGCTCCCGAGTTGCTACACGCGCAGTCGAAAAGACCAAGCCAATATAGGTTTACGATTCCTTTAATTGTTCCTTGGTATCCCTATTCTTGTGGCCTCAGGGCACTTATCGAAGCGGTCAACCGAAATGTTACATTAAGAAAATCACCTAAATATTCGTTTCTTTCATGACAAAAGGATCACTAAACTAAGCGCACGTGATACATAGAAAAGAACTCAAAGCACTCAAAATCTAGCGAAATCTATAACTTTAGAATAACAAATTCTCATAACATTGTATCTTAAACAGAGTAAATTGTTGCTTACCAACGTTCGCGGGTCTTGATTTCAAAAGAGAATTTCGCTCTAACTTGTCTTCTAGTAGATCTTGATCTCAAGGGGTCTTAGCTAGAACTGAAACGCGAGCTATGAGCTATGCCTATCTTTAATGC
The DNA here is from genome assembly GCA_019787425.1 of Platygyra sinensis. NCBI lineage: Eukaryota > Metazoa > Cnidaria > Anthozoa > Scleractinia > Merulinidae > Platygyra > Platygyra sinensis. Next base: position 1,789 of record JAHPZR010012558.1, on the reverse strand, counting down.
GGTAATCACGGCGGTATCGTAAATCAAACCACAAATATTTCGCGACTTAACTCGTTTCTATTGGAGGCGGTTACATTCTGTAGGAAAATGTTACAAAAATAGTACTGTGAGAGAAAATTACAAGCTGGGAGGACTTTAGGATGTCCATCATTAAATGTCCTGGTCATATGCGAAGTTTAAAGCCTAACTTTTCAGCGACTGTCTTAACCTAGGGCTTGAAAGCGAAAACTTTCGAAAATTTAAGACTTTGTTTAACGAAAGTTTTGGGGGGAACTGCGCACGCGCGCCCCGTTTGACCGCTGTGTGTGCCCAGCCAAGTTGAAGAGTTTTCAGCGGAAAATTATTCAAATGGGAGCCTTGCAAAAGTTGAAAATTAAGTTGACATAAATTGACAGGTCACTCTCAATTTGATGTTTAAACGACATTAATCAGGGTCGGCCAGGGTTTTTAGGTATACGGTATACAGGGGCTTTTTAAATCGGGTATACGGTATATTGCAACTTAATACGGGTATTCGGTATATCACTTTCTTTGAATTGTTCGGCTCTAGTTTTTCTCCCTATAACACAATACGAAATGCCCTTCATAAACAAGAGTGAAGCGACAAAAAGGTCGAAAGACCGAATAATAAAAGGCAAATGTTGAAATGCCACGAACCGTAGGAGTCGTGTTTGGCCTGTCTATTTTATTTACCATCATTGCCATAATTGTTTTGACAGAGCCCCGTTCTAGATCGTGCGAGACATACCAGCACTCAACCAACTTCAAGAACAAGATACGGCCATTCAAAAACGTAAAAATTTAGTAACAAATGTATGGAAATGGATTGCCGGGCACTTGTCCGGAAATCCGTACATTTTGCGGACACTTGTCCGGGAAGCCATACATTTCTTAATTTGCAAATTTTAAAGTTTTTGAATGGCTGTATCTTGTTCAATATTGGCCCAATTAACACGAAACGTAAAGATTTTGTAAAGCTCGGTGAGCTCTTTCTGAATATATGGGTCTTGTGTTGTTAATCCCATAATACACCGATTGTATCCAGGCCCCCGACGTATGAAATTCGGCAATGTGACAGGGTATTCTGCACCCGATTCTGCAGTAGTTACTCCGAGACAACAAGCACGGCAGAATCTTGCAGAATCTTGCAGAATCTTGACGCGGTACTGCAGGATCGAAGCCGCTTAGGACTAAGTCAAAACGATTTGCCAAAGCCAGTCAGCAACACTGCTAGCACTGTCCTGTTTTAAAGAACATATTTTCCAGTATGGTAACTGTCCCCTCTTCAATCCTCGCGCGTTCGGGTTTTACTGGGTTTTACCTAGTCTAAAAGTCTTCATGTCAGCCGAGGATGCAGACACTATTAGCAGGAATGGCTTTGAGCAGACAAGGGTAACGAAGGCTCTGGGAATGAGATTGATCTTGTTATGGAAACAAACTATCGAAACATTATTCCAAACCTGGAAGGCATTGCAGAGGTCGATAAAGGTCTTCGTTCCCGTTCCACTGGACAAAGGGTAGCGAGGCTCTGGGAACGAGAGATATTGATCTATTGTACTCCATGGGAGACTTGCAAAGAAACTTTTAATAATCAGGTCAGGAAAAATGCTTGTCCCTCCCGTAGCAAATGATGGCCCAAGCGACAGTGTTCAAGATCCAGATATCATGGCAGAAAAAGATGCTTTCGACAACGATAACCTAATGATAGAGCGGCGAGGAGAAAAGCATGAACCCGCGGAGCTGCAAAAGGGGTTAACCGTCTTCACGGCTGCAGTGTTCATCATTGGAG